>JACXGK010008774.1:0-10325 GCA_016801125.1 Novumbra hubbsi | reverse complement strand
GATATCACCTACGGCCTGGTGGTGAGCATCCTCCACATGATATCACCTACGGCCTGGTGGTGAGCATCCTCCACATGATATCACCTACGGCCTGGTGGTGAGCATCCTCCACACATGATATCACCTACGGCCTGGTGGTGAGCATCCTCCACATGATATCACCTACGGCCTGGTGGTGAGCATCCTCCACACATTATATTCTATATACTGCCCTGGTTTCACTAGATTCACTGCTAATGTTAATGCTAATGCCAGCCAAGTCTTATTCATCGCCTCGTCTCGGGTCATAACAGCTGTGTCAAAAGATGTGCAGCAGAGATCGGTATGAGGCACTGCTCCCAAAAGGCCCTGCTGGAGGAGTCAGACGAGGAGTAGGAAGACCACCCATGAATATCGTGTAGACGAGGAGTAGGAAGACATCCCATGAACATCGTGTAGACGAGGAGTAGGAAGACATCCCATGAACATCGTGTAGACGAGGAGTAGGAAGACATCCCATGAACATCGTGTAGAGCACCACGTCCCTGTGGGTGAATTCACCGTGAGTTAGATCAACTGGTTCGCCATGTTTGTATCTGTGCTGGAGTGTGTTTGTACTGGTAATGTTATCTCATCAGGAATGTTATCTCATCAGGAATGAAATGAACCACAGTCAGATTAACGTCACATTCATTGTAAATAATTTGAATTAGTAAGCAATTTACCAAGGAACAACAAATACAGTTATATTAATGTTTGATGATCCATGAATGCTACTAAACAAGGTTTCTTATGAAGACTGTTTGCATATTTGTCCAGCCTGAGGCTTGAGAAAAATGCGTTGTGTCTTATGGAAAGCCACATGTCTAATGTATACATATGCACAATGTATTTTCAATAAATTTGAAGTAATTTTTAATTTATTTTGTTGTAGTTATCTTCAGTACAAAATGTTTATGCTTACAGGGCCACATAGATTATTTATATTTATTACAACCAGAATCTTACAAAATAAACCACAAACAAAGCAGAACATCAAGGAAGAATACATTCTGTGTTAATCTCTTCACACCGTGTCCCAAACAAGATGGTGAAAAACACTGCAACAAACACTGCACTCAAATCTTCCGGATGAGGCCCCCGATAGACGTATCACTGTACCCAACGTGTCTGCTTACTGGACAAGACATAGTCAGGTGTAGAAAAGAATGGGATTAAATAACAATCCACATACATAAGATCACTGGATCCAGTGATCCAGGTCCAGTTTGGAAAGTGGCATCTGCAAGCTTTTGAAAGAGCAATTCTATAGTGTCATTCGTGAAAGCCTCCAAGCCTTGCTTCCAGTCAAGCTCTGAACAGGTTAATTATATTGTCCCCTGAAGCAGTGAGGGAGCAGAACTGTGCTATGGCTTCCATGCATTCAGAACTCTGGGACAAATGCTGTGAAACGGCACCAGACGTGGTCGCTGGCTTCGGCCCGGCGTTTCACTGCGACGCCGGTGGCTGTGGGTCCGGGGCCCGCTTGGGCGAGGGCGCCGTGGTGACCACCACCGTGGACACGGACTTGGGGGAGCCTGCTGCCGACCGCTGTTGGAGCTGCTGGGCCGGGACCGTATGGATGCGGACCTGAAACACACACACGCATTACATGAGTCATCCCCAACGCCCGGATCCATTTCCTCCCGTGTGCGGACCCTCTCGGCCGTGGCATCGGGAGCTGGGTGCGTGGGATTGGGTCGGACCTGGGTGGCTTGGCCCTGCTGCTGTAGTTGCTGTAACTGCTGTGCCGTGACAAAGCTGACCGGCTTGTTCCCAGCGATCAGCTTGGTCCCGGCCGGCATGGTGGTGAGGATGATGTTCCTTCCCAGACTGCTGATACTGCGGAGGACAACACGGTCAGTCTATGACAGGCCGCCCAATGACAGGCGTTGTGACGGCCGGTTCAAATGTGTCACAGAACTAATTACGAAGGTGTCTAAAGCTGAAAAATGGGTCCCCTCACAAATGAATTGACAGAGGATGAAACAGGAGAAGAGACTGAGTGTGTTTGTTAGTTATTACAGTACCAATTTTCCCAAGGCAGGAGCTCTACTGATCTACTGAAAATTGTCAGTTACATGCTATATATATATAAATTGGCCAAACGGGGGTGCTGTATCCTTCATAGGTATGTCAAATCACCTGTTGTTTCTGACCACGTTTTGAGGGTATAGTGTTTGTTTGTATAATATCGCTTAATAGCGGAGTACAGACATATTGTATTTTGGTTCTTTGCTCTATATATGACTTTGTTACAGGCTTGAGTTAGCAATGTATCTCTAGGAAAAATCATGCATGGCTACCATCAACGATTACAAATCAATCAGACTCACTTAAAGCAACACTGGTCAAAAAAAATAAGGGAACACAACCATCACAGTATAACACCAAGTAAATTAAACTTCAGGGATATCAAAATGTCCATATAATCATCACAGTACAACACCAAGTAAATTAAACTTCAGGGATATCAAAATGTCCATATAATCATCACAGTACAACACCAAGTAAATTGAACTTCAGGGAAAACAATATGCCCAGTTAAGAAGCATAAGAAATTGTAAATCAATGTCACCATTTTTAGTGCAAATTAAAGTGACAACAGGTACCGTGGCGCAAGTGAGGCAACAGCAAGACAACCCCCAAAAAGGGTTGGTTTTGCAGGTGGTGGCTAGAGACAATTGCTATCTCCTTATACCTTCTGACTGATTCTTCTCAAGTTTTGTGTTTTGCTAGTGTCCTTGTTACTTCTGGTTGCATGAGGCGGTACTAGCCCAATCAGGTTGCACAGGTAGTCCAGCTCCTCCAAGATGGCACATCCATATGTGCTTTCACAGAAAAGTGAGCCATGTCTCCCAGTACAGTCTCAAGAGCATGGAGGAGATACCAAGAAAAGGGCTGTTCCACATGAAGCCCTTAACTGGGCCGTAGAAGGGCATCAACCCAGCAGCAGGACCGGTATCTACTCCTTGAACACCAGAATTGGAAGGTCCAACTTTGGCGCCCCTTTCTCTTCACAGGTGAGAGCAGGTTCATACTAAACATGTGACAGACGTGAATCCAATTGAAAACCTCTGATAACCGCGTTATGTATCAGTGCATCCAACGCCACCAGAGGCAGTCCAGGAGGTCAGTGATGCCCTGATTAAAATTCACACAAGTTGAAACAACCTGTGATTTCAATGGTTTTCTTAGATGTTTGAGTTTGAATCCAGTCCTAACGATAAGTGATTTGGTTTCCATTGACCGCCATCGTGTTCTCAAAAAATTATACAATGTACGGTAAAGATTGATCTTTCATTATTTTCATTCATCTATGTGTGATTTAAATGTTCCCTTAATTTTTTGTATAAATAGACTACAATGATAAAAAACGTTTGGTAGTTTTATGTTAACTGGACCCTTGAAATGGTATGATGGATTAAACATTCTAACTTGGGGTTGTTTCAAGTTTTCTCCTTTTTGTTACAGAAAAGGACTCTTCGGTTTGTATCAGAAATATAATAAAAAATATTTTTAGAAATGTATTTTTAAAGTGTACAAAATATTTTTAAATTAAATGTGTGTAAATTAGAAACAAATTGTTCTTTCTGTTAATGCTACTCATGGTAAACTTCACTCAACACAAGCTGAAAACTAGATAAATGGTCAATTCCACTGTAACACAATGCTGCTGATCATTTCGAGTACGCCAAACAGAGTCAATTGAAGGGTACAGCCGTGGCCCAAGTGTTTGTTTACACAAAGTCTGCTGCAGTGTTTTTAGATGTTTTTGTCAGATGTTACTATGGTATACTGACGTATAATTACAAGCATTTCAGACTGTTAAAGGCTATTATTGACAATTATATTAAGTGCATGCAAAGAGTTCCATTGTTCTCAATGGGATTAAAATCTGGGGACTTCACTGGTCATGTACCCAAAATGTTAATGTTATGTTTCCCCAGCCACTTAATTATCACTTAAGTGCTACCTAATGGCAAGGTGCTCCACCATGCTGAAAAAGGCATTGTACATCAGCATACTGTTCTTGGATGGTTGGGAGAAGTTGCTCTCAGAGGTTGTTTTGGTACCATTCTTTATTCATGGTTGTGTTGTTAGGCAAAATTGTTAGTGAGCCCACTCCCTTGGCTGAGAAGCAACCCCACACATGAATGGTCTCAGGATGCTTTACTGTTGGCATGACACAGATCTGAAGGTAACGCTCACATGTTCTTCTCCGGACAAGTGTTTTTCAGGATGCCCCAAACAAAAAAAGAAAATGACTTTACCCCAGTCCTCAGCCGTCCAATCCCTGTTCCTTTTGCTGAATATCAGTCCGTCCCTGAGGTTTTTCCTGCAGAGAAGTGGCTTGTTTGCCGCCCTTCTTGACACCAGGCCATTCTCTAAAAGTCTTTGTCTCACTGTGTGTGCAGATGCCCTCACACCTGCCTGCTGCCATTCCTGATCAAGCTCAGCGCTGGTGGTGCCCCGATCCCACAGCTGAATCCACTTTAGGAGACGGTGCTTTCTGGACTTTCTTGGACGCCCTGAAGCCTTCTTCAGAACAATTGAACCTCTCTCCTTAAAGTTCTTGATGATCTGATAAATGGTAGATTTAGGTGCAATCTTACTAGCAGCAATATCCCCTTTTGTGCAAAGCAATGATGACTGCATACGTTTCCTTGCAGGTAACCATGGTTAACAGAGAAAGAACATTGAGGCAGCAGACGGTGTCATTCTCAAAACCTTTGGCCACGGCTGTACAATAAAATTGTATATTACAATTACAATAAAATTGTATTTTACAATTACAATAAAATAATAAGAGTATTAAAAATTTCACATAGAATTCTACACAAACAAAACATCTGAATATAGTATTTGGTAAAAGACTGATGGCAAAAATATTTTACAGTTTTCTACATTGACATTTTTCCCCAAACCCTATTACATCCATCTACTCCAAATTGAAACTCAAAGATGTCTGCATAAAAATTAGGGTATCTGCTATGATGACACCTTAACTAAAGTACATGAAGAGGAATACATCTGGTAACAGACTGTTACAGAATTACATCATCAGTCAAGGTTCAGCAAATAAATACATTTACACATAATGTAATTCTCTTTATAGCGATGTATTCCGAATAGTTACACAGAGGTAGAAACCTGGGATATCCCATCTTGGGTTGTTATTCTAAACATTGGCCGTTGTTATAATGAAATCTAATCGCAAACAAGACCACATTTGGACCAAGTTTGGACCACACAGTACTGCCTGGTATTAGTATAGTTTATATATTATCGGACAGAATAGTTTAGTAGAGTGATACTCTAGTGTGCTTTACTGTATTAAACTGCACTATACTCTGCTTTACTTTGTTGTCCAAACTTAATAAACAGACAAAATGAACAAGGTAACACGCCCAATAAAAAATGGGCATATTGTTTTGGGCATATTGCCCAAATCTAAAGCTTTTAAGTTATTTATTATTTGCTTAAATCCAATAGTTGTTAAAATATCTTTCATGCAAAAAGTGTATAAATGCTAGGAATGACCTGAACTTCAACTCTCCCGATCCTGTTGGGAGTGGCTGCGATGAGGGGTTGTAACTACAAATGGATATCATGGCATTTGGGAGAAAAGGAGGTAAAATTGGGAGAGAAATATTATAAAAATGTATTAGTGATGCATTGGTCATGGACTCAAAGCTGTCCAGAAATTATACATCTTATTGCTTTACATAACTGTGATGAATTCATATATCTGCTATTTTGCACAATTGTAGCTCTGTTTCCAGGTAATTCTGTTACCAGACACCTCTTTGAATTATCTGTATTTTCATTATGAAAAAAGGAGTGTTGAACATGACATGGTGAACTAAGTACTTTAAAAATATGCATCATTACGCAGAAATAAAAAAATCCATGGCATGTAATGCAGGTTACAATATAGCCCACAAAATAGATAAGTTAACTGGTGGTGTTTCAGTAACTGAGCAACAGTTCCAAGTATTTGTGATTAGATTGATACATTTGAAAAGTGATGTTGATCCTGGGTTAAAGCACTAACAAATATCAACAAACATACACATGATAGCAATAAGACTTGGAACTGAATGTTAAAAAGAACTTCAATTTTAATAGTGGGAGTGTGACTGTGTTATTCAGAACATTGTCTATTATGTTTTAACCAGTACCAAAGCCACAGTCTTTTTAACAACCTTCCAGTTCATAGGCTGACTGATCATTCATTAGATCATAATTATGTCATTTAGGTTTGTCCCAATATAGGAATGCCCCTTTAATACCAGAGTTGTCTTTAAAAGCTAAACGGAAGGACAAGAGCTGACTATAAAAGGCCTGGTGGGCTGGCATAAGGAATTAGGCTACTAACATTTCTATAGATTTTTAACAACAAAAAGATTTGTCACTGCAATGTTCTTATTTTGTTGTAGTCCAAACCAAAGACGGGTTTAAAGAACAGAGAATTCTGGCACATTTCCACACCGGCTGCTAGACAACTATTTAGAAAAGCATTAGCTTCAAAGCAAGCAGTGATTTATGTCAGTAAGCAATTTTTTATGAAATAATATTAATAATTCACTAAAAACTTCTGTCAACTTCTAATCACATCGTCAAATTCGATGTGATTAGAGACAGAAGGCACATCACCATAATTCTTAACATTAAAAGTATTTTACATAATTTGTCTTTAAAGTTTAAAAATTTTAAATATAGTACTAACAGGAATAATATGAAACGCATAGTCAAATATTTGTGTTGCTTTAAAAATAAAACCCTGAGCAAGAATTTGAAACTAACTGAAGTTGGCTGGACTCAAAAACACTTAAGTTGAACAAACTTGTTTTCTTCAATTCCATATGGATAGGTACAACAGCTGAATTTAGCTCACAGACCATTAATAGTTATATTATTCAAGTACGGATTTGCATCCAAACTCATTTATTAATTAACTAAAAAGCTGAACTGAACTTCATGACTCACTTGGTACTGATGTTTCCTTTCAGTATGGGCGTGGTCATCACGCTCTTGCTTTTCATTGGTTGGCTGAGAACAGACAGAGGCACTGTGATCCGGCCTGGAATCTTCCCCTGGGGAGACAACTACCAATTAGAAAGTGAGGACTGAATGTGAACCCTCCCAACCGCCGCAGACTGGACCCTGATTGGAACCGAGTCGATAAGCAGGGAGCCGATTGGGGAGATGTCTTACTGGTTGCGTGGAAACAACCGTGGCGGTGACGGGGACCTGGCGCACCGTGGCGGTCCCCAGGGTCAGAGCGCCTGAGGCGGACGGGGCCAGGGTCATCCCTTTGGCTCCGCCCACCGCGCCGGTAGCTATGGTGACGGTGGCAGCGCCGGTGGAGGCGGGCTTGCTGCCTGTGGTGGCGGTCATGGTGATGGTCTGTCCCTGTTTCTGCGGGATGACCCCGAGCCCGGGCATGATCCGGATGGTGGTGCCGCTCTTGGCGTCGGAGGAGGAGACGCTGGAGAAGGTTCTGGTCTTCTGGTCGGCCATGGTGACGGCCAGGGTGGGCATCAGGCGGATGGTGTCCCCTGAAGCCTTCAACAGGGCACCCCCGCCAGCCGAGGCCTTGCCCGTCAGAACGTCACCCGCTGCCGGGCTGGAGTGGTGGGGCGGGGTCACGTGGAGGGTGGCCGATATGCTCTTCGTGGTGGCGGTGCCCAGCATCTCGGGGGTGAGTTTGACGGTGGTGCCGGGGGACTTGGTGAGGGTGCCCAGCATCTCGGGGGTGATCCGCAGCACCGTCTGACCCTTGGCGTCCGTGGTGATGGACGACGGAGGAAGGCGGAGGACGTCCTTGCCCTGGATGCGAAGATTTGTTGCCGTTATCGGGATGCTGCCTCCGCCTTGAGCCTTCATGCCCAGCTGGCCGGTGAGGGACACCTTCAGAGGGAGAAAGGACCGGTGAGACCCGGGACCCACGCTGGACACACGACAACATAAGACACGCCCAGGCGGCGCGGGAAAGCTCTACGCTTCGTCTCCGACGTATCTCACAGGAGTGCGACGAGCGACCTGTTTGAGGAGGCTGTGGCTGGCAACGCCCTGTAGGACAGCGGGGCCCGCGGGGGTCAGAGCCGGGCTAACAGGCGAGCCGGTCTGAGCCTTGGTCACCGCCACGGCAGTGGTCAGGCCCGACATGGACAGGCTGGTCTGTCCCCGGGCCGCCTGAACCTGGATAGGGCTGCCGGACGACGGAGTCCTCAGGGGCAACGACACCACAGCCTGCACAGACGACGGGAGGACAGAGGACACCCAGGAACAACAGCGGTTCAGTACCTGGTATTACTAAAACACAGCAAAACCCCTCAAATCACCGGCAAAAGTCTTTGCACTACCGACACCCGATAAAACGGTGAGGAGAGTCAGTTCTCCCGATCGTCAGAATCAGTTTGTGTGGTGGATGTTAGAGCGGCCAGCGAGTCACCTGAGTGATGCCCTTGGCGCCCACGGTGACCGGGACTCGGATCTGGTGAGGCGTCTGGTGCAGAGCGGCCTGCGGACCGCCGGCGGCCTGGGCGGAGACCACTCGGACCTGGGACAGGGAGCCCGCCTGGGGGCCCGCCACCCTGGCCGGGGGCTGGGAGACCTGGGTGCTGGGCAACAGGGTGCCCAGTTGGGGCATGGGGGGCGGAGACACCAGCAGGACCCTGGGGGGGGAGGAGGACATCGGTACCTCCACCGTCGACACCATCGGTAACAGTGCACAACGGCCCGTTACAAAGCGGGTTATACTGACCCGGGACTGGTCTTGACGGAATCGGGGATCCCGGATTTGGTGGGAGTCGTGGCGGCATGTGCCTGGGGTGACATGGGTGTTCCGGGGGTGCTGGGCGTCGGGGTGGGGGGGGACAGGGGGCCCCCAACATCAGCCGCCTCCAGGCCTCCAGGGGGCTTGCTGCCGCCCTCCTTATGAGCAGACTTCTGGAAGGAAGCAGGGGGGGACACACAACAGGGGGCTTAGATGGTCTGGCGGTGTGACCTCTGCCCCCAAGGGGTGGACACACAACAGCGGGGCTTAGATGGGTCTGGCGGTGTGACCTCTGCCCCCAAGGGGTGGACACAAAACAGGGGGCTTAGATGGTCTGGCGGTGTGACCTCTGCCCCCAAGGGGGGGACACAACAGGGGGCTTAGATGGGTCTGGCGGTGTGACCTCTGCCCCCAAGGGGTGGACACACAACAGGGGGCTTAGATGGTCTGGCGGTGTGACCTCTGCCCCCAAGGGGGGGACACAACAGCAGGGTTTAGATGGGTCTGGCGGTGTGACCTCTGCCCCCAAGGGGTGGACACACAACAGCGGGGCTTAGATGGTCTGGCGGTGTGACCTCTGCCCCCAAGGGGTGGACACACAACAGCGGGGCTTAGATGGTCTGGCGGTGTGACCTCTGCCCCCAAGGGGTGGACACACAACAGGGGGCTTAGATGGTCTGGCGGTGTGACCTCTGCCCCCAAGGGGGGGACACAACAGCGGGGCTTAGATGGTCTGGCGGTGTGACCTCTGCCCCCAAGGGGGGGGACACACAACAGGGGGCTTAGATGGGTCTGGCGGTGTGACCTCTGCCCCCAAGGCACATCAACAGGGGTTGGGTCCATTTCAGCACGGCCTCGCTTCTACCTTCCATCAATACACTACATCGTTTATGGATCACCTAAACCACACATCGGGTCTCAATGAACAAAATACATTAAAGATCACAATCTTTACTGTATTGGTATCATTTGTTGAGAACAAAATGACAAAGCAACGATCATAGCAAATTTAAATAAAGAGTTGTTCCAACTTGTGTGAATTTAATCACGGTGACTCAGTAGCGTGTCTGGCCCCCACATGCCTGTACGCACTCCTGATGAGATGGCAGATGATGTCCTGGGGGATCTCTTCCCAGACCAGGATCAGGGCTCCTGGACAGTCTGTGGCACTACTTGCCAGCATCGGACGCATCCAACAACTTCCCAATTCCCAATAACGTTCTCAAATGTAAGGACAGGGAACGTGAGGGCCAGTCAATGGCATCAATGCCTTCGCCACCCAGGAACCGTCTACACACTCTGGCCACGAGGCCGGGAGTTGTCCTGCACCAGGAGGAACCCAGGGCCCACTGCACCAGGAGGAACCCAGGGCCCACTGCACCAGGAGGAACCCAGGGCCCACTGCACCAGGAGGAACCCAGGGCCCACTGCACCAGGAGGAACCCAGGGCCCACTGCACCAGGAGGAACCCAGGGCCCACTGCACCAGGAGGAACCCAGGGCCCACTGCACCAGGAGGAACC
>JACXGK010008773.1:0-21520 GCA_016801125.1 Novumbra hubbsi | reverse complement strand
GATGTAGGTTACTGGCTGAAGTCTGCCACATGGGTGTCATCCCAGATGTAGGTTATTGACTGGTGTCTGCCACATGGGTGTCATCCCAGATGTAGGTTATTGACTGGTGTCTGCCACATGGGTGTCATCCCAAATGTAGGTTACTGACTGAAGTCTCCCACATGGCTGTCATCCCAGATATATGTGGTCCGCTATGACAACCGGAACTTTTTGCTGAAGTAGTTTGAGATTAAACCCTTCAATACATCACTGAGTGCAACCTAGTTGATCTAGGTTAAACATATGAGCAATTACTGCACTATACTTTGGTGATTTATCTAAATCTAAATAAGGATGTGCTTCTGATTTAATTTATTTTACTTCTGATTTAATTTGGTTTACTCTAAAATGACCAGCTTGTGATTCTAGATACTCCAGAGTGTTTTTAGACCAATTTGGACACGATTTGTTGAGTGTTGTCTGCTAATCTAATCTAGTGAACACCAGTGAATTATTGCCCAAAGAAGGCATTTGTTTGGTTTGGTGTGTGCCAAGGCTTCACTGATTTACAGTTCCTTATTAGCACATTTCTTTTCTTCCATGGACATCCCCAGATTTCCCATTTGTGGCGCCTGGTTTACTCCAAGGTGCTGTCATTTATATTCTGAATTACTGTGGAAGGGATCCATCAACCTGAACAGTTCCCTTGTCTGTTTGAATTGTTGCAAGAAGGGACACAAGATTGCTAGATAGAGAATGGATTTTATGCTTATTAGCAAGAGTCTCTGTGAAATGGTTTAGGTGATGCTGATTGTGAAATGCAAATTTGTATCACAAATATTTTATTTGTGTTTGAGAGAGAGAGAGAGAGAGGCTTTTTTAATGAATATTTAACATTTTAGTAATTCATCTGATCTTATCCAGAGCTACTTGTACACACATTATTGATTGCATGCATTTAGAAGGTTGTTACAGGGGTTCAGAGGGATCAATGATTCAAGTGAAGGCTGAGGTTGATAAGTTGGCTGTGGTGATATCGGGCCCATATTGGACATATATCTTATTCAGAATGACTTACATAAGCCATTTGGGTTACGCACCGGTCTAAACATTAGGCCATATTGCGCTTTGAAAGCCTGTGCAACCGTGCCTGCGAGGGGGATTGGGGGAGGCTTAGAGAGAGGTGAGCAGGAAAACGAAGTGACTGAGAAAGACATGCATTAATCATTAATCACATTTTGAGGGCTTTCATTTTGAGATCCGTACCTGATTTGATTAACATGTACTGTGAAAGTCTATATCATGTCTCTGTGGTACAAGGAGGTGGTTAAGGAGATGGATGTGGAATTAAATAAGGAGGTGGGTAAGGAGACGGAGGGGGGGTTTAGAGAAGAGGGAGAAGGTAGATAAGAAGAGGTAGGTGAATAAGGAAGACTTTGGTCTTTAAAGTAAAAAAGGAACTGTTCAAATCAGTTATGTCTGGCATCACAGATACATAAATGTTACATTTCATGACAGATTTTACCTTCACATATTAGTGATTTAGCAGACACTATTGTCCAGAGTGACAATAAATACATTCCTCTTAAGGTGTCTATTATTGTAAACAGTAAAATGCGAAGGGTGCGAAGACCCATGCAGGGTGTTAGTGTGAACAACATGGCCGCTCTGCTATCCACCTGAACGTCTTGGTGGGAACCTGGCTGACCATGGCCACCACCGACTGACTGTTGTGCCTCGTTGTGCCTCGTTGTGCCTCGTTGTGCCTCGTTGTGCCTCGTTGTGCCTCGTTGTGCCTCGTTGTGCTTTGGGAGGACCCGTGGCTGATGGGTAGCTGCCTCCAGAGGGTGACACTTACTTCATCACGATTAGAGCATCTGCCTTCTTGGGGAAAAGAGTGAGGTAGGGGAAGAGAGTGAAGTAGGGGAAGAGAGTTAAAGAGAGATTTGGGAATGAGGGTCTCCAGAATCCCTTTGTGCATCTACAGAAATGCTAATAAAAACAGAATGCAATGGTGTGCAAATCATGAGTCCCTGTATGTAATTAAAATAGTACCAACACTTCATACTAAATGTGGACATTTCTCTGCTCTGGGGAAAATACATGCCCATTCAGAATTGACTGCCAGCAACATGTGGTGAACCCCTCCTCATCCTCACTTCTGACAGACTCATCCTCACTTCTGACAGACTCATCCACACTTCTGACAGACTCATCCTCTCTGGAATGACCTCCCAATGAACACCCAATGTTACTGACTTGTTGCCAATTAACCTAATTAGTTGTGAGATTTTGCACCAGGTTTGGTTTTTTAGCCTTACGCCACTTTTCAAGGCTTTAGTTGCCTCTGTCACAACGTTTTGTGTTTGTGTTATGTGTTTACTGGTATCAAATTCAAAGTGAACATATATATTTTTCTAGAAACAATAAAATGTCTCAGTTTGAACATTTCATATGTTATCATTGTACGCTTATATATTTAATATAGAGTTAACATGATTTGCACGTAATTGCATTATGTTTTTATTTACATTTTACGAAACGTTTTGTAAACAGGGTTGTACATTGAAATCATTGTGCAGGCCAAGCTGTTTTGTATTTTATTCTCAAACGCTCCTTTCGAAGACAGTTCAACAGAGAATATGCCAATCATATGGATTTGTGTAAACTGAGCTGATTGTGTTGCCCATTCCTTTGTTTTATTCTGCATATTGAGGATTTGGTTGGGCAGCGAGTAACCCTGAAGGACCTGGGCCTCTTGCACAGACCCACTCATTCATTACACTCAATGGTGAAACTGAAACGTGGAATTTCCATTCTGAATAATACTAATGACGCAGCATTTCTTGGGAATATTTTACTCAAAAAAAAAAGCATAGCCTGATTACACATTTATTCCAGTTTTATCTTGTAAAGGACCCACAACTCTGCATGCACAGCTGAACCATGGACAGCTGACTCTGAACAGACAACTATAGGCAAAAGGAGTAGTGTTTTGACCTAACCTCCATGATCACCATTGACAAAACTGACTAAACAGACCCAAATGTAAGGACACATAAAGCTGAAACAAATTACATTACAATGGCTTCCTCTTCTAAACAGCCTGGTTCATCATCAGCTCTTAATAATAACTTCAAGAATATTGTCTTGTATAAGGAGTCTAAAAATGAAGGACGGAGGAAAGAAGAAAAATACATATTCTCTCAAATTGTCTTCTCTGGATGTGGTCTAACTTCAATTGAAAAACATTTATATTGTGTCTCTAGGCTCCGTTGTTGCATCTACAACCCTGTTTCAAAAAATGCTAATAAAAACAGAATGCAATGATGTGCAAATCATGTATCCCTGTATTTTATCCAAAATAGTACCAAGACAACATATTAAATGTGGAAACTGAGAAATGCTTTGGTTTTTGGGAAAATACATGCCTATTTCAACTTTTTGCCAGTAACATGTTTCAGAACAGATGGGACAGGGTCATGTTTACCACAGTGATGCATCACCTCTTTTCTTAACAAAACTCTGTAAGTGTTTGGGAACTATGGAGACCAATTGGTTTTAAAAGTGAGTGTTTTCCCATTCTTGCTTGATATAGGATTTCAGCTGCTCAACATTTTGGAATCTACTCTGTCGCATTTTTTGCAACAAATTGCCAATGTTTTCAGTGTTGGACAGGTCTGGACTACATGCATTTTAACACCCGGACTCTTTGACTACCGAGCCATGCTGTTGTAATACGCGCAGAATGTGGTTTGGCATTGTCTTGCTGAAATAAGCATGGCCTTCCCTGAAAAAGACATTGTCTGGATGAAAAAAGCATAGCCTGATTACACATTTATTCCAGTTTTATCTTTAGGCTTGTAAGGACGCGATTTGTGAAGACACAAATCTGCATACACAGCTGAAACACGGACAGCTGACTGAACAGACAACTATGGATGAGTAGTGTTTTGAAATTGGAAAAAGTCAAAGGATCTCACAACAGAGACTCACAAGAGACTTGACAATTGAGTGTTGTGTGCGCTGAGCTTTAGAAACAGTTGATTTTGTGTATGATTTTGTTGTTCCTTTTACGTGGCTTTTGACAGTCAGATCATAATTCAAAATGACCCAATGCAAGCTAGACAGGGACGTATAGGCTATCTGCTCCTTTGTGCGAGAAGCAATGGGGGGAGCTCAGCTGTGGTCAGGAGTGCATACAGGCTCGTGGGGGACGTACACACTACCGAGTCACATTGTGAGTTGCCGTGATTCATGCAAGTTGGAACAATTTGTTTAATAAGATTTTCGTGCAAGTTTGAATCCAGCCTTGGTTGGTGATTTTGGTTTCCATTGACAGTTAGGCAATTTTGTTCTCAACAAATTACACAATGTACAGTAAAGATTTTGATCTTTAATATATTTCGTTGAACGAGACTCGATGTGTGATTTAAGTGTTCCTTAATTTTTTTTTTTTTTCAGCAGTGTACAGTATTTGCAGTAAATCTATCGCCAACTAAAAACATTTGGAGGCCAATTGTGCTCTGGACAGACATGTTTTTGACAGGACGAGGCAACAGTGGAGTTGTTCCACCACAATGCCAGACATAGTTGTCTATGGCCGCTCTGTTCCCTCAGGTCTTGACCAACCAACCGTCACCGATTCAACCATGAACCCCAGATTGATACAGGACAATGATCCCCAAACACTCTAGATAATCCACCACAGAAAGACTCAACAATAAAAAAGGGAGGATTATGGAATGTCGTCCAAGGCCGGTCCTTGATCCCATAGAAAAGAGACCCGGTTCTTGATCCCATAGAAAAGAGGCCCGGTTCTTGATCCCATAGAAAAGAGGCCCGGTTCTTGATCCCATAGAAAAGAGGCCCGGTTCTTGATCCCATAGAAAAGAGGCCCGGTTCTTGATCCCATAGACAAGAGGCCCGGTTCTTGATCCCATAGAAAAGAGGCCCTGTTCTTGATCCCATAGAAAAGAGGCCCGGTTCTTGATCCCGTAGAAAAGAGGCCCGGTTCTTTCCCTGTCTGCCCCAGGTCAGTGTCCCATCGTCTGGGTGTGGCCGTTTTCCACAAGGTTTATGACTACCTGAAAGCTGCCCGGGAGAGACGGGACGATGAGGGGAGCATCCGAAAGGCCCTTCGCAGATTGGTGGAGAGGCCCGGGGACGCTTTTGAGGTGGACCAACTACTGTACTACGAGGAGCAGCTCCTGGCGGCCCGGGAGAGCCGGGTGAAAGACACGGAGTGACCTGCCTCCGTGTTTCATACGTGTCCAAGCCTTGCTGGAGGAGGACATTGTGTGGCTCAGTGGATCGACAGAGATCAACTGCGTTTACTTCATTATGTGTTCCTTCATCTGTTTGTTTTCCCTTTCATTTCCATGTAGAAGAAAGCAATTAACAATTGTCTTAGAAAGGGTGGAATCTGAGAAGCAGGGTAACTAATTGCATTAATAGCTCCTCTGGGTCTTTACATTAATTCTGTATTGAATGTCGGTGCATGAATTGCTTTCAGGAAGGCTGCTCTTGCTGCGAGGTAGCGTGCAGCTTCCCAGTTTTAGAGATGTCAGTGTAATGTTGGAGAAAATAATGCACTAAGATAAAGGGGATTGTACCAATGTTCAAATAAACCCAACATACAGTCGTTTGATTCTTTTTATTTCAAGTTCTAGGATCCTCCTCCTTCACTTTCAAATGTTACACAATGTGCAAGGTTATTAGACCCACACAGAGATCTTACACCCTGGCAGATTCTAGTGCAGAGACATTTCTTGTCTTGTCTGATTGTCACAGTGACTGGAGTTCAAGAATGATCCAGTTTGATATTAGAGATCCCATGTTTGTGGGTGTGAGATAAGAGGGACCTTTGATGAGAGCCTTTTGAGAGGTGTGAGGAGCATGATAATTCATACATCACCCTTTTCTTAGCTCTCCCTTTATGTTGGTTATTCCTCAATAGGCTTCAAATGCCTCTGACTGAAATTGCATGTGCCAGGTTTACTGAGTTTGTTCTCGTGTTTTTCAAAAGTTATAAAAAATGTTTAGTGTGTTAACATGCCTCTAAGCAGTTGGAGTCCATATTAACATCTTGCCTATAACACTGCTTTTTCAATCAAAATTGGCGTGTTTCCCGCGAAAACAGACCCATATTTAGCAGGCAATCATACATGCCAGTGGATAGCTGACAAACTGGGAGGGGTGAGGGTGTCGGGAAAAACATTGAGGTTCATATTATGGAGGTGTTAAACAATGGTGTTATGGAGTGTAAACACGTGAACGTCTTAATTGTCCTACGCCACCTGACTGAGGAGACGGTGCCTTATTTGTGGTGACTCGCTAAAACCCCTTTGGTCACGGCCCTGGCATAACAGGCCCTGGCATCTTTGGTCACGGCCCTGGCAAAGCAGGCCCTGGCACAGCCAAAGTCCTCATTTGGAGCTCGGACTCCGGTTCATGTTGTTTACCTCACCTGTGTTCCTGGTCACTGTCCTCATTTTACTTCCTTCTTTCCTCGTGTGTCGTGTCGTGGTTTGCATCACGTTCCTGCGTAACGTCCTTATTTTCCTATTCTCCGGTTTTGTTTGGTGACATTTTAATGATTTTATTAAAAGTCCCCTGTTCTTCTTGCGCCTGTGTCCTGCCTTCTGCCTTCAGACTTCTCCGGCGGAAGAGGTTTTACTAGGACACACCAGTGGTTGTGGATGCATGCATTGTATTGTAAATGAACAGTACAACATTTCTGAACATTTAGGACCAGTCTCATGGACAGAGATGAAACCTACACTAGGACTACAAAAACCAAACTGCTCAACGTTTAGCTTGATTTTTTTTAAAAACGTTAGTGGGAGTAGACTATTAAACTTTAGCTTGGTTTTATTGAGAAACAACGAGACATATAATGAATATACAATGCAAATGTGATAGAGTTATGTTGTTTTGAAAATGCATTGGCTTCATGGTCAAGTTCACAGGTTTTAGGCTTCATATAAAATGATGCACTGGTAGTAGAATGGATGTTTTAATATATTACCCTCGGCCAGTCTAAAAGTCACGTAAATATGTAAATACTGCAATGCCCGTTTAATTAAATGTAGCTCTTAAGGAGCTCACAAACAGCAGGCCTTATGGGAGCTGGCTCATTCATTTTAAATGGAAGCTGTGCTGGATTCTATCCTATGGTATTCTATGGTGCTGGTCCACCGGAAAAGCTTACGCTAGTCTGAGAAAATATACATCTATTTGTGAAATAGCACCAAAGCTCTGACTAATCACTGCCGGATACTGACTGCTGATTTGTCAACATTTAGTCAGCGATAGCGGCACCGGGTAGGTAGGGCTTTTGTTGTATTCTATGGGGAACAAAGCAAATCTCAGCAGGCTGAAACTAAGCTTTAAGACAAAAGTACCTGTATATCCATAAGGCTTACGTTACACATTATTAAACTTAAAAACCAATAATTATTGCACAATGTTTCCCGACCTACAGTATATGACTAGAATTTAATTCATCCAATACTTCAAACTCATTAGAGGATATTGACTAATGGAGAGAGTTATACTCCTTTTTCATCTCATATAATTTCAGACAAGACAAACAATGGCTTCAATTACATTTGGTATTGATTTATCTGGGTGTGAACAGTGCATAGCTACTCTTGCTCCTGGACTTTTGTAATAACCTCCCCTAGCATTAGTCTCACCTCACCATGGAACTGTAAAGAACATGAAGAATGTTGGACATCATCTGCGCTAGGATTTTAGCCACTGCCTTTGATTTTAATTGTTGACAACATTGAATATTCAAGAGGTCCTCGTAGCTCGTAGCCTATCCCAGGTAAAACCTAGCAGGATATATGGTACACCAACGCTTGTCGAAAAATGTTTCTGTAGAGGAGAATCCTAACACAAAGGTTCCAGAATCAACTCAGATCAGATACAGAAGCATTTTAAAAATAAAAACATAACAACAAGCGAATATTACCAGTAGATGTTATTAATGTTTTAAATAAAGATTTTCTACAAAATAAGTAGAAAATTTGTTACAAAACATTTTTTTATAAATTATAATAAAACATATTTGGTAGTGGAATATTTTTAACTAACAGGTTTCTTTTGTGAGAGTAATTTTGCTGACTTTTAATTGAGTATACATGGTATAAGCCAAGTTACGCAGTGAGGTTACGTGAAGGTACTGAGTTCTTTGTTTCTGCACAAGCAAGAGGAATGTGTGCTGAGTAAAGCAGTGCCACGCACAGAGGGAATCTGTTCCTTTGTGTGGTAGGTTTCAAGTTAATGGCGGTCATGTGTTTGAAATGGTCAGCAATGACAAAGATGTCTGTTATGGAGTTAAAGCCATGTTTGTATCTGTTCCCTTCTCGTGACCCCTTTGATGACCATTTTATTACCCCTCTGATAAACCCACTTTTGACCCATTTAGGTTGGACCCGCCATCTGTGGTGACCATTGTTCTGTATGAAAGGCAGAAATGCTTCCCTGTGATTCTGGGTGACAGGGAACCAGGCTCCCCTTGCCAGTGAATCTTTAATAAACTGTTAGTTGTGCAATACATTTTTTCTTATTCTTACCAGCGTAAATTCTAATTCTAGACATAGTAAAATTCCTATGATACTATCCAACTCATTGTACCTTAACTCCAGAGGAATCTGCAATGGAAACACTTGTTTCTTTGATGGTCCATTTGATCTCTCTCTTTTTCTGTTACCTCATTTATGACAAACCTGAATGCTGGCAATTTAACCATGCTGGGAATTATACGCAGATTACTTTCTGAAAGGCACCCAAAAGAACAGGAACAACGAAGCCAATTTGTTCCTTATTAACAACAGACAAATTGATCATTATGTAGTGTATTGGCTCAGGAACCAATCACAACATTAAAACAGATGATGCACATTAATCTACCTTGTGCGGAGAAACTGGAAAATCTATTTTAACTTTGTTAAATTTTTTATTAGGCTGTTACCAGCAGAACTCAAAGTTTCTTAAGCTTTCTTAACAAAAGCACAGCCAAAACACCGAACTGTAATAATTCATGCTTTAGTAAAGCCCTGAAGTACTGCATACTAGCCAACAAAGCCGTAAATGTAACATTAAACGTTTATGCGCTGGCAAAAGGTGATTATGTTCCTCATGCTTACGTAGCTGGCAAGCTTTTTAAGTTAATAATACCAAAGTGTATAATCATTCAAATTATTATTAACAAGTCAATGACACTACAAGCCCCAAAGGCTAAGTTACTTCACTGAATAGAATTCTCATTTATGGCGATTTCTTTATAAAATGTGCTTACTGACAACAACATTGTAAGCATCAGAGGCGAATATATGAACATACCAGATTTCTTTTCAGAAAAACAAAGCTGCAATTCACATCTTAAATTAATATTTTATTTGTCTAGAAATACAGCTGGTCTCCTTCATGGAGGTTGTAATGTCTGGGGCAGGGACCTGGGAAGTCCCTACGCTGTGTTTAAATCCAAGCTTCTAGGAATAGGGACGTGGAGAAGATATGAATCGCTTTAATAAGAGATAACGATAGCACCTTTGAGGATGTTAAAACTGCAGGAATGATAAATATTGATTCATAATCTTGTCCACCTAGTAGCAGTTCATACGCAATGTCTTCGATGACAGTGAGATGTATAACAATATGGCAGTGGCCAGCCGATAAGTCTTTATACTTCAATAAACTCCGCCATTCACCCAGAAAGTTGCACTGCATTGCGTTTATATTTCTCATTCTCGACTGGAGAAACAATTCTTCATTCCCGTCACTTTGTGGAGCACTTATGAAACCACATGCTAGCCGCGCAGCTTTTCTGGGACTGTGATTTATTGCAACAAGTAATGGAGAGCCTCCATGTTCATGTCACCTGAAAGGAATTGAAATGGAATTGGACCGGGCTCTGATACCAAGGGAGAGTGAGCAACAGTGGGAGGATGTGAGCCAGCTGGATCATGGGAGGAAAGGGGAGTTGTCAGGTAGTAGACCCTCTGGACTCCCTAAAGAATGGAGCCTGATTGGGCCTCCCCATGCAGTGGTCTGGGAGTCTGGTGTGTAAAATTGTGTCTCTTCACAACAGACATTTTGGATTTGTGTGTGTGTGTGTGTCTGTTTGTCTGCCTGTCAGATTGACAGAATTGAAATCACAAAGCAGACATTACCCAGATATCCTTTCATCGCCAACCACAGAAACTGCTTTGTAACTCTCAAGCGTTGTGCCCTTAAGCTACGATGTTCCTCTGTGGTCAGTAGATTGACGGCACAAGTTTAACTTAAGTTTGACATCTAGGAATTAGGAAATCCATAGTTTTCATGGCAGAAGTTGCTTGGGGCAGAGTGTACAGAAGTTGCTTGGGGCAGAGTGTACAGAAGTAGCCCGGGGCAGAGTGTACAGATACAGCCTGGGGCAGAGTGTACAGATACAGCCTGGGGCAGAGTGTACAGAAGTAGCCTGGGGCAGAGTGTACAGATACAGCCTGGGGCAGAGTGTACAGAAGTAGCCTGGGGCAGAGTGTACAGAAGTAGCCTGGGGCAGAGTGTACAGAAGTAGCCTGGGGCAGAGTGTACAGAAGTAGCCTGGGGCAGAGTGTACAGAAGTAGCCTGGGGCAGAGTGTACAGATACAGCCTGGGGCAGAGTGTACAGATACAGCCTGGGGCAGAGTGTACAGATACAGCCTGGGGCAGAGTGTACAGATACAGCCTGGGGCAGAGTGTACAGATACAGCCTGGGGCAGAGTGTACAGATACAGCCTGGGGCAGAGTGTACAGAAGTAGCCTGGGGCAGAGTGTACAGATACAGCCTGGGGCAGAGTGTACAGATACAGCCTGGGGCAGAGTGTACAGATACAGCCTGGGGCAGAGTGTACTAACTCAAATGATATAGACACCCTTAATAAAATTGCTTGGGTATTCCATATAAACTCAATTATAATGGTGGGGTATTTAATGTAGACAAACTCAATAATAATGGTATTGTATTTTATATTGACTAACACAATAATAATTGGTGGATATTTAATATAGATTAACAATATAGATTAACACAATAACAATGGAGAGGGTCTTTAATATAGACTAACTCAATTAGATTGGTGGGGTAACTCAATAATAATGACTTTTTGCAAATGTCCTCCCTGTGAGATAAGGATTTGGGGACCCAGGGGGTGAAGCCTTCAGCTTCTGGCTTCCTATTGTGAGGCAATAACTGCTCTCTATCAAAGTCAAATGTTCTGTCATTACTGACATCCTGCCTACATTCCACCACCAAAGACATATTCTATCACTCATTGTCTAAGGTAATCCACAACCTCACTCACCCCCTCTCTCACTCTATTTCTCCGTTCCCTCTCTCTTTTCACCCTGTAGTTCTGTGTCTCTCACTTTCTTTTTCTCTAACTGTCTCCCTCTTTAGTATTTCATGGTTTCTGTTTCTACCCATCTCTCTTTGTTATTTCATGGTTTCTGTTTCTGCCCATCTCTCATTATTGCATGGTTTCTGTTTCTCCACATCTCTCCTTTTTATTGCATGGTTTCTGTTTCTGCCCATCTCTCATCATTGCATGCTTTCTGTTTCTGCCCATCTCTCATCATTGCATGCTTTCTGTTTCTGCCCATCTCTCATCATTGCATGGTTTCTGTTTCTGCTCCTCTCTCATCATTGCATGGTTTCTCTTTCTGCCCATCTCTCATCATTGCATGGTTTCTGTTTCTGCCCATCTCTCATCATTGCATGGTTTCTGTTTCTGCCCATCTCTCATTGTTAATGCATGCTTTCTGTTTCTGCCCATCTCTCATTGTTATTGCATGCTTTCTGCCCATCTTTCTTTCTCTTCAAGGCACACATATCTGTGGCATAAGGGCTGCTGTGTGCGTGGCTGCAGGGAGTTACTTTCATTTATTTTGGGCGGTGCAGAGGGGTGGCGACAGTTCCACTCCTGCGGACACACTTTAAACATGTGGACCCACTTTCGATGCTGAGTGAGGCTAAGTTCTGTGTATCATTCCGGGGCCGTGAATCAGTGAGAGCTCAACAGGGCCAAGCCCATGTCACTTGGGGCTTCATTCAATCAAACGTTCTAACCGGGAGTTTCCAGAGTAACTCAAAACAAAGCCCGCCACGGATGCTTGCCTTTTCAATGTGTATAAACGAAAGAATCGCTACGAATAAAAATTGCCATGGTCTGTCCAATTGACTTGAACGTCTATCAAAAGACGAAGGTAGCTATGGCATTTTCTTTGTTTGAACATTGTTTATAGATCGTAAGTCATAGATATCCAATCACTTGATTCCCATAGGACGCACCGTATGAGGGATGTTTCAGAGAGATGTGGGGAGGTTTGCTTCAGTGAATATTGACTTACGCTTTGTCAGTGGAAAGGGGTCGGCTTTAACCCTGGAGGGAAGGCACCAGCTGGCTGGAGGCGTTGGGCACAGAGCTAAAGAGACTACTATTAATGCCACTGTATTTCATCATCGGCCAATGAGGAGCCGAGGGCCCGGTCTCTGTATCTGAACCCACACAGTTCACCAGAGTGGGCGAGGCCTGGAGGAGGTTCTCCAGTGTGTTACTTTGTAGCCTACCTACCTTTGGCTGTGATCTGCAATCACTGGCATTTAAACATGAGCATCATAATATAATTATTATTAAGTATTTGTTTGTTAGAGCATCGACCTCAAACCCGGGCTTATTTTCTAGTGAAATGAATTGCATTGAATGCCGGATAGTTGCATAATGTGCACATAAAAGGATCTAATTAAGTCAATGCCCCAAATCATGGATGCACATATTTCTCATACTTAACATTGCTTTTAACACAGACACCTAATTTATTGATGGATTGGGGCTATTTAAAAAGAAATTGTGGGGTATAATCGTGACTTTCTCCCTGAAGTGACCTACTCAGAGCTTTCCCCCTAAACGTTATAAGCTCATGATTGAGTCCTTAGCCCTTGTAGAAGATGATGTACTGTATACAGTTTCCAACTGTTCTTCTAAGTCTGTTAAGATACACACAGAGAAACAGAGTAACGCCAAAAAAGTAATTTTACATTAGCAGTTTTATAGGCCTTTTTTAGGACTTTTGTAACCTTAATACATTTTTAACCAACAGTTCATTTGTCCGTGTGTGTCTTTCGGTCTATGTATGCTATTAGTGTAATTTCATTAAAACACAATTACATTTTTTTCCAAATCTAATCAATTTAGCTTGTTAGAAGGGTGGGCACTCTATGGGTATATAGAGAGAGGGAGGTGAGAGGAAGGGGAATGGTTGAGGAGTAGACTGAAGAATGTTAACATTCTGCCCCAAATCATATTTGCCACTGGTCCTAAATATAGCATTGGATGTATCAGAAATTGTCTCTAGAGCAGGGTTGTCCAAAGTTTTTCCTATGAAAGACCAAAAATCGAACTTGACTGAGGGCCGTTGGCGGAAAGTAATGTTGCATTATATCAAACTGTATTATATTAAATGGCGTGGCGGGCCAAATCAAATATCTAGTATGGGCAACCCTGCTATAGAGAATCCAGCCTTCTTTGCCATATAGAGGTTAAATTATTTGGTTAGTATTTGTGTGTGTGTTTATATTACATGTGTGACTACAGGAGGTGTCGCAATCATAACTAGTTTTTACTGCACATGTCTTCACCTATGCAAAGGATATTAGTTAAGAAAAATTTGTGAGAACTGTGCCTGGGGAACTGGGTAGAATTGGGTAGAATTGATAGAATTGGGTAGAATTGGGTAGAATTGATAGAATTGGGTACAATTGGTACTCTCAATTGTTACGCATTTTTATTTCATTCATGGCGTCCTCATTCATGTTTGTTACAACTCCCGCTCTAACAGCACAGGAAAAGCTATTGAACTGATCTCAACTGTGGGCTCAGGGCTCAGAAGAATGCGAGTCATTTTGGTTCCAGAGAGGCAGGGAGAAATGCACTTCATGCAGATGATTAGAGAGAGGAAAAAAGTGAGAGAGACAGAGACTGAAAGCGGAATTGCAATAGGTACATTTTGCCTGTGGGAGATAGTTCTGAGATACCGCTCAACTCATTACGGAATCTGCTGGGGTTTTCATTCTTGTGTGCAGGCACATTTAAGACCTTTCAATTTAGCATTTACTTTTCTGTGTCACAAGTACTGGCAACCCAATAAATACTTATGAATCAAATCACATGAAAGTATTGTCAAAGTGAATTTTTTTTTAATTTCTATCAATGTGTGTTTGTGTGTGGGTTTTTGAGCCTCATAAACAGTAGGGAGAACAAGTATTTGATTCACTGCCTTTTTAGCAGGTTTTCCTACTTACAAAGCATGTAGAGGTCGGTATTTTTTATCATAGGTACACTTCAACTGTGAGAGATGGAATCTAAAACAAAAATCCAGAAAATCACATTGTATGATTTTTTAGTAATTAATTTGCATTCTATTGCATGACCTAAGTATTTGATCACCTACCAACTAGTAAGAATTCCGGCTCTCACAGACCTGTTAGGTTTTCTTTAAGAAGCCCTCCTGTTCTCCACTCATTACCTGTATTAACTGCACCTGTTTGAACTCGTTACCTGTACAAAAGACACCTGTCCACACACTCAATCAAACAGACTCCAACCTCTCCACAATGGCCAAGACCAGATAGCTGTGTAAGGACATCAGGGATGAAATTGTTGACCTGCACAAGGCTGGGATGGGCTACAGGACAATAGGCAAGCAGCTTGGTGAGAAGGCAACAACTGTTGGCGCAAATATTAGAAAATGGAAGAAGTTCAAGATGACGGTCAATCACCCTCTGTCTGGGGCTCCATGCAAGATCTCACCTCGTGGGGCATCAATAATCATGAGAAAGGTGAGGGATCAGCCCAGAACTACACGGCAGGACCTGGTCAATGACCTGAAGAGAGCTGGGACCAGTCTCAAAGAAAGCCATTAGTAACACACTACGCCGTCATGGATTGAAATCCTGCAGCGCACGCAAGGTCCCGCTGCTCAAGCCAGCGCATGTCCAGGCCCGTCTGGAGTTTGCCAATGACCATCTGGATGATCCAGAGGAGGAATGGGAGAAAGTCATGTGGTCTGATGAGACAAAAATAGAGCTTTTTGGTCTAAACTCTACTCGCTGTGTTTGGAGGAAGAAGAAGGATGAGTACAACCCCAAGAGCACCATCCCAACCGTGAAGCATGGAGGTGGAAACATCATTCTTTGGGGATGCTTTTCTGCAAAAGGGACAGGACGACTGCACTGCATTGAGGGGAGGATGGATGGGGCCATGTATCGCGAGATCTTTGCCAACTACCTCCTTCCCTCAGTAAGAGCATTGAAGATGGCTCGTGGCTGGGTCTTCCAGGATGACAACGGCCCGAAACACACAGCCAGGGCAACTAAGGAGTGGCTCCGTAAGAAGCATCTCAAGGTCCTGGAGTGGCCTAGCCAGTCTCCAGACCTGAACCCAATAGAAAATCTTCGGAGGGAGCTGAAAGTTTGTATTGCCCAGCGACAGCCCGAAACCTGAAGGATCTGGAGAAGGTCTGTATGGAGGAGTGGGCCAAAATCCCTGCTGCAGTGTGTGCAAACCTGGTCAAGAACTGCAGGAAATCTATGATCTCTGTATATGCAAACAAAGGTTTTAGGTTCTGCTTCTCTGATGTATCAAATACTTATGTCATGCAATAAAATGCAAATGAATGACTTAAAAATCAGACACTGTGATTTTCTGGAGTTTTGTTTTCGATTTTGACTCTCACAGTTGAAGTGTACCTATGATAAAAATTACAGACCTCTACATGCTTTGTAAGTAGGAAAACCTGCAAAATCGTCAGTGTATCAAATACTTCTTCTCCCCACTGTACATATATATACTTGCTTGCAATCATCGATTACTTCCTGTTTCTTTGGGGTATAAATATGAGATGACACACAATAACCCCTTCATTACAGGGGTCATCAATCAACACAGAAAGGTTTTAGAGAACATGCAAATTAAGTAAGACAAAAGGTTGTTGAACTTCATAAATTAGGCAATGGCAGTGAAAACAGTGTGCCACATGCTTGAAACGGCCCATCTCCATTAGTAGGGCAATAATTAAGACGTTTAAACCAACTGGATCTGTAATAAAGCTGCCTGGTAGAGGATTGTATTTTGCCCCCGCGCACACACACACACAAAGAGACGGATGGTTACGGCTGTAAAATATATTCTTCATGGATCACAGTAGAACAAAAAGGTGGTAGAATTTTGGCATATCTATTAACCTCCCCCCTCATGACAAACAAAAGACTCTTGGGTCTTCAAGAGATAAATCACCGAGATAAAAAATTACAATACATTTTTTATTGCTTTCTCTGCTCGTCTTTACCAAGGTGATCAATAATTCTGGTGGGCACTGCATGTTGCACATCTGAGTGGATACCGCTAGCTAGTTTATACTTGCTAGCTGGGATCCACAGCAGCAGGATTTCACCTAAACATGCAAATGAGTTAACATAAAGATAGGCCTGTGTGAAGGACCAGATGTTGTGCCAAAGTGCTTCCCACTGCTTCTTGTGCTCATGCCAGTTTTACTGAGCCAAATGTCACTGGGCAGATATAACACATGTTGACACTGGCTAACCTGGATATATGTCCCAAAAAACGGGCTTAACTGGCTACAGCAGGGGTCTTCAAATCTCACCCTACGAGGTCCGGAGCCTGCTGTTTTTCTCTTCTACCTCATCATTAACTGCACCCACCTGGTATCTCAGGTCTAAATGGGTCTCTAATTAGGGGGTTGCAATGAAAAAATGGAGAGGAAGTGGCTTCGAGGTCCAGATTTGAAGACCCCTGGGCTACAGTGTGATAGCAGCCTACACAAGAAGTAACTTGCTGTGCGTGTGTCAAAAAGGGGCACTATTAGATTGCGGGTGCTTGCGGAGTTCAGCTATCCTGTGCTAAGGAGAGAGTCGTAACCAGAGATAGTGTGTTGCAGGGCCCTTTAGCTATGGGGTTGGAGGGCCAAAAGATTTCACTAATTTGTTTCCACCTGGTAGCTTTAGTCCTGGACAAGAATGAGAGGTGTTTTGAATAGCTCTGTTATAGCCAATAGCAGTACTATTATAGTTACAGTACTACTAAAGCAAAGGCAACAAAGTGCTTTGAAAAAAAAGTGCTTTTGTTCAACAACAACCATGTTCATGTACACACTGGCAAATCAAAGGAGGGCAGCACCTTTATTATAATAATTAGGATTTAATACCTGCCAGCTGTCTCACACGTCAGAGTCGTTAATTGGCTCACACACAAGACCACAGAGATTCTGTTGATCACCTAAAATGATGACTAACCACCAGAAGACAAAAGTATACAGTACAGTCCCAATCTCATTGTGTACTAGTCCTCTTCCTGTCTGGTCATTGATCCATTTTACTTTTCCAGAGCCTCTAGACTAGAGTATTGGATGTTGCTTGGTAATATCAGCTCCTAATAAGCTCTATTGCTCTCAGTTAAAGTTCTCTAATCCCCAGTTGTGGCAGAGGTGTTTTGCTGTGCCAGTGCATTTGTTTTGTATGTCAACCTGGAGCTGAGCTGGGCTAATGGAAATCCATTAAACCCTCTATCTAATCCCTATCTAATGAGATGCTCATCCTTTGGGCCAGAGTTCAGAACTGAGGGCAACACCGAACTGATGACACAAGAAAACATGAGGTGCCATGTTGAAGAAACATTATGTATCCCTCCATGGCAAGGGATGAAAAAAGAGCAAACATTCTGGTAACACTTTAGCTGTAATACAAATGCTTGTTAACTTAAGTTTCAAGTAAGGCTTTGTGTCAGAGTTAGGGAAAAAATTAGGATTAAGGTTAGGATTAGTTAATACAATGATAATTATTTAAAATGTTATTTATTGTTTGTGAAGCATGAAGTATGAAGGCATTGACTCAGCATTTCTTTTCTAAGGAAATGTCTGTACTCTTTGTAATTATGTATAGAATTTCCAGAATGGCAGATAGTCCGATGTTTCTGAGTTCATCAAGTGGCCATTGACGTTACAATAGAGGACTGTTTTCAGTTCAGAGCTTACCAATAAGGGAAGCAAGGCTGGGTGTTTTAGCAGGGTCCTTCATTAATAGGGCATCCCTGTGTCATCAAGAAAAGTGATGTCCTTAACCAGGATAAACTAAAGCTTCTCTAGTGTTTTCTACATTTGATGTTCCTCCATGCTCGTACACACAGCAGGATACAACAGGCTTTATAGGGCATATTGGTTCTCTAACTACCCTCTTAGAGCAGGAGGGGGAAAGCCTATTTCAGAACATCAGACAGCTCATTTATCTTTAGAACCTTCAACTGGGTTTTGGCCCCGGAGGGAGGCATCGTCGCTGTTGTGCATGTGACTACTGCAGTTAAAGTTGTGATTATGGTTTATAACAGTTGTGACAGTGCTTTATAACAAGTGTGATAGTTCTTTATAACGGTCGTGGTTGTGCTTTATAATGGTTGTGACAGTGCTTTTTAACAGCTTTGATAGTGCTTTAAAACTGTTGTGATAGTGCTTTATAAGAGTTGTGATTGTGCTTTATAACAAGTGTGACAGTGCTTTATAACAGTTGTGACCGTGCTTTTTAACATCTTTGATTGTGCTTTATAACAGTTGTGATAGTGCTTTATACCAGTTGTGAAAGTGCTTTATAACAGTTGTGATAGTGTTTTATAACAGTTGGGTCCTGTTTGGTGTGACATTCCACCCTATATTGTTTTAACAGCCCATGTAGTTGTAGCTAAGGGGGAGTTCAGCATCCAGTGAACGTATCGTTCCTTCTACAAACACAGGTAACTATTGAAGTAAAGTTGGAATCTGATTATTAATCTCAATCAAACCCACACTGCTGTATGTTTAACTCCAGACTGGTCCTGAGTACTATTTAAAAACCTACAACTACAAGTGCTGTGTAAATATGGTTGGTTTTTCTGAATCCCAGTCTTCCCAGAAGAACAATCCCAGACAGAATCTTAGTCAGTAATTATTGGGCATGTTCGACTCCAGCTTGTATATTATTGTGCGTTGGGGACCTCAATCTCATTATATCACGCCATTAAATTGCCAAATTTTATTGTCGATCTTACTTGCTTCAAAGTTAATAATGGCCTAGTTCCAATGATAACCGAACCAACCTCTGCTATAGAGTAATTCTGAGTAGTGGCCTGAATTGCTTAGTTTTTTTTGTCTCTGTACTATACATGTATGTATCTACGCTTATTGTTTCTTGGGTATTTGTGTACACATTGTGCCACGTTGAACATTTATATGCATTCACCTCAAGCCTGTGATCATGGATTTATGAGTTTCCAGCTAACATTTCCAGATAGCTATTGTGAACTAGCTCTGCTTAGCACACCGCAGTGCTAACAGGGGAAAACATTTAAAAACACCATCGTATTGCTCAACCCCTAATTGATCTCCCTGGCAATAGCATTAGATGAATTCGATTAATATCCTTGGTGATTTCCAGCTGTCCCGTGGGGTCCAGTCCAAGTGACACTGTGAGACGGGACCCATTAACCTCAACCTCTAGCCACCATGGGCCTCTCTCTGGCTGGAGACTAAATGAGAGGTGGCAGGCGTAATAGCCAGGGTCCCTCTCCCTCATTTAACAGCCGTGATGAGGTGGGGAAGGAGAATGATGGCATGCTGACAGATCATTATTTTCCTCTCACAGGAAACATAGAGGCAGAAGGGTCTCACCTACTCCAGGAAGCGAGGAGCTACCATACAAGAGACAAGCTACCATGCCCCGGTTGTTCAGTACTTACCCTGAGTGGTCTTACATATGGTCTTCATTTATTTAGGCATTGATGTTATCCAAGTACTTGGATGCATACGTTCCTTTCCCTTGGCCTACCACCGCCTGGTAATTAGGGTGAATGCAGAAAACAAATGCTGAAAAATCGTGTTGCATTTATTCAGAGGCCTCAATCGTGCCTCAAGCCATGTCAACCTACTAACAATGAGAAATCCGCGAAGTGTAGTGTGCACATTTTTATTGATGAGGGACATGTCTCATAATGCTTATCTATTAATAAAACACATCGATTGTGTTTTAGCAGTGACATCTCCAACCCTCTGTGCTCAACATTAATCTTACCCGCCAGACTATCTGCATGGCAAATTTCTCTCCACCAGGTAGGCCTTTCTGTCAGTGTCTTTATCAGTAGCGTGCACCTGTCCTAAGCCTATTCTTTCCATAGCCATCCTAAGCCTCTGGCTAACAATGTACTGCAGAGTACCTGTTCATCTTTATTTGCCTCTTAGCCGGAGGTAGTTTGGTCTGGTCAATTGGAAAACGGTGATAACATTCTAATATGCAGATACCTCTTGGGAAGATTAAGCCATGCTCAAGAATACTATGAGCCCTTGATGCCACCAAAGAAGCACAAATGCCTGTTCAAACTGTATCGTGCTATATCCAGTACCTGCATTAACCAGCCTGAAGCGCTGGACAGGTTGAAGGGGTTTATTTGTTGTTCGGAAAGATGCACACACACTCACACACACGCACACTCACATTTCCACTTTGCCCTTCAGCTCACCTTTTGCATTGTCAAAACAGAAACTCCCTCAAAAAATAATTTCCAACTACACAGCTGGACCATTTTATCACTGAGCTCACATATTGTCCGTTAGGGTGATGTGTTTACCCATCACACACACACACACACACACACATTGACTTGAGTTTGAGGTTGCCGCTCTGTGTCAATAATAACAAAACTTTCTAGCCCTAAACAGTCAATACAGACACCATTGATTATCCCCACTATCTTGGTGAGGAAAGACAAAACGTCCAGTGAATCAAACAGTCTACAAACATATAAAAATAAATAAAAAAAATCACACACATGATTACCATTTTTCATTTGTACTTGGTGATGTAAAAAAATAAACATGAAAACTTGTTTGGCTTGTACTAATAATAATAATCAAAACAATAACAACCTGTAACATCCTTTAAGGGTGATGATTAGTCATTGTGTATTGTAACCCTGTATTCTGTTTTGGACTTTCTCCATTCGAACATGCTTTGATCAAGCAACAGCTTGATATGAAGCACTTTGTTTTAGCAAAAATGGTGTCTGGAGACAACATAATTGCCAAGAGATACTGGTACAGGCTAATGGAAAGAGATGCCAGTGTTTACTTTTATTGTCAACAAAAACAACTAAGGGATTGTCTTTTTATTAGATTAGATATTTACATATTAGCATCCTTAGTGATAGCGGTATATTACAGGTATAAACCAAACATAAACTCATGCAAATGCATTCGGCCCGTTTTAGGCTCAGACCAAAAGCTGGTTAGAAATCCGAATGCTTTTATAGTACCAAGCATAAACTACCATCACAGAATAGGTTCAAGCCTTGAGTTTGCTGCTAGTCAACAAGTGGCTGGGAAGCCCCTTTCAGCCAATTGTAGACTTATGAATCAGAACCTAGCTTTTGTTGCTGGACTTTAATTATTCTAATTGGGGGGGGGGGGGGGGGG
>JACXGK010008772.1:0-21520 GCA_016801125.1 Novumbra hubbsi | reverse complement strand
AGTGTGTACCTGCTGTGTACCCACCGACTGCTTTAAACACATACAGAGAGACAAGTGTGTACCTGCTGTGTACCCACCGACTGCTTTAAACACATACAGAGAGACAAGTGTGTACCTGCTGTGTACCCACCGACTGCTTTAAACACATACAGAGAGACAAGTGTGTACCTGCTGTGTACCCACTGACTGCTTTAAACACATACAGAGAGACAAGTGTGTACCCGCTGTGTACCCACCGACTGCATTGATCACATACAGGGAGACAAGTGTGTACCCGCTGTGTACCCACCGACTGCTTTGATCACATACAGGGAGACAAGTGTGTACCCGCTGTGTACCCACCGACTGATCCAGGTCGGGGATGACAACGCAGAAGACCAGCGACTCCCTGCGAGCAGCCCTGTCCCTCTCCGCCCTCCCGTCGCGCCTCCTGCCGGCCCTGTCCTCTCCAGCTCCTCCGTGAGCAGACTCCTCCCGGGAGCTGTCGGTGTCAAAACCCACCGAGCCATCAGAGAAACTCTGGGCCATCTCCTCCTCACTGGACGTTGGACTCCGAGGCATGTGGCTGTAGTGGGACAAGGAGGTCAGACTGATGATTCTACATTGATTCATCAAATCGCAGCCCCAGCAACTACTTTCTATTTAAACAGTCAGTGTTTAAAACATGCTTCCGTAAAAATTAAAAACGCCCCCCCCCCCGTTGTTTCCAAAAGGTTTGTTTTTCCTTGGTAGAGAATGCTAAATGTAGGCTTTCTGTATAGTCATTTTTTGACTGCTGTGATGTAAGTGGCTTGCACATTCTTGTAGACTAGGGCTTCCAAATCAAGATTTCTTCTTTTTTTATACTAAACATAAAACACTAGCAACCTTGAAAGTAAGTGACTTATTTGTTGTTGTTTTTAGAAATACCAACAAAGTATAATTTCCCACAGTGTCGAGGCATATGTTCTTTCTTTGACTTCTCCGATGGCCAGTCAAAAGTTTAGCTTGTTTTCTTAAAATGTTGACTCTGAAAGCAAGTGGACATATTCTGGATAGGGGCATTTCCATTGTTCAACATCAACATTCTGCGTTGAATGATAAACCATTGGATGTAACAGAAAGGGATGAAATGAATTAGCCTTTGTGACCCGGCACCCCTTTCTCTGTCAAATTGGAACAAATGACTGTGTGTGTCCCCATCCCCTGTACCATCAACTGGTAACTGGTATAATAAATGAAGAGGTAAACTCAAAATATTCCTGTCCGGGCAATTAAAGATCTGTGGTAAGCAACGTCAAATCTCAGGAGTGTTCAGTGTCACAGTGTCCCCAAGGTTGTAGGAAATGAACCTGGGTGAAAGAGTTTCTCAAACTTCCTCAAACCTCTCTTGTAATGAGCTGTATTGAGCTCACAGTTGTGACTGCTCAACAGATGTGACTGCTCAACAGATGTGACTGCTCAACAGATGTGACTGCTCACCGATGTGACTGCTCAAAGATGTGACTGCTCATCAGATGTGACTGCTCAACAGATGTGACTGCTCACAGATGTGACTGCTCAACAGATGTGACTGATCAACAGATGTGACTGCTTAACAGATGTGACTGCTCAACAGATGTGACTGATCAACAGGTGTGACTGCTCAACAGATGTGACTGCTCAACAGATGTGACTGCTCACTGATGTGACTGCTCAACAGATGTGACTGCTCAACAGATGTGACTGCTCAACAGATGTGACTGCTCACAGATGTAACTGCTCAACAGATGTGACTGCTCACAGAATGTGACTGCTCAACAGATGTCATTTAAAACAGTGCAGTAAAGGAGGAAATGTATGCCGACCAGAATCTCACCTTTTGTACTTGTTCTTGTTTTCATACAGCCAAGATACTGACAAGCAGCTTGAAGTCAACTGCCATTGGTTATGTCAGGGGGCTTAAGAAAATTCCCCAGGAAGACTTAGACAGTCCCAAGTAGTAGGATCCATCCTGCATCAAGAGAATAGCAATGTCACAATCACACAATGACTCATGGTTTATTCATGGGAATACTTTTGTAAATAAAATAAAAAATGGGTATTAAAAAAATACAACAACACATGTCATTGGGAGAACAGGGCTCCAATCATGCATGGTTCCTGGGAGGTGGTGTAATTGAAAGGTGGTGTAATTGGAAAGTGGTGTAATTGGCTAGCAATGGCCGTGTTTGGGAGGTTAGTAATTAAATATGGTTGCCTTGGCTCGTCAAGCTCGGGTATCTGTGAGCTGAATCAAGGTTTGTTCTTCTGGCACGTAATGATTCTAGTCTCGTCATCCTGGTTAAGAGTAGCAACCCAAAAAACTTGAACGACATTTAATGTGCTCCAGAACACATTGCGACAAATCAGGGCCTTGATCACAAAATGGATATACAAATAGTTGTAACACATTATCACATATACAAATTTAAATAACACATTATCACAACTTGGAGGGGCCAACAGAATCTCTTGTGGGCCAGTTCTCCCCAAAGGGCCGCAAGGGTCTAACCCCTCGTATATATTATGCCTCATTACTGCATTTTTATTAGGATGAGATTTTTCTAACATTCACCCACCATGAACAGCATGTCTCAGCTGCAGGAGAGAGCCATGAGGAAACTGATTGGTCATGGAAGTGAAAGAGCAAATTGTTCCTCTTTTCATAATGAAGATGTAAGAAAACACTAAGAAGAAAAGGTCCAGGTCCAGACAAAATAATACTGTGATGTTCTCAAAACTAAATGATATAACAGCATTAAACTGTATACATGTTCTCTTTTAGCTGTTTATTCCTATGAACAGACCAGCAAAGATAGTATACAGATCCATACGGAGTCAGCAACAAACACACATTCCCCTTAAATGACCAAAGAAATACACAGACCCCTCACATACCAAAAAGGTCACACACAGACCTATTAAATTTAACGGCCAGCGGATAGACGGCCAATGGAGAGAGAGATAGCCAATGGAGAGACGGCCAATGGATGGAGAGACAACCAATGGAGAGAGAGAGAGACGGCCAGTAGAGAGAGAGACAGCCAATGGAGAGAGAGAGAGAGACAGCCAATGAAGTTAGACAGCCATCAGAGAGAGAGGCGGTGAATGAAGAGTTGCCAAATGGAGAGAGAGACGGCCAATGGAGAGAGCCTGGAGGTGACAGCCTTACCACTGCTCAGTTGCCTTCCATCCAGACCTTTGTCAGGGGACCTCCTAACTCAACCGTCTCACCCAGCCGTCTCACCCAGCGGCTCACACAGCTGTCTCACTCAACCACCGTCTCACCCAGCCGTCTCACCCAGCCGTCTCACCCAGCGTCTCATCCAGCCCAAGAGGTATGAATTATTTAGTACAGATTTTCTCCCCACTACGTCCTCCCTTCATTAAAACAAATCCTCCTCCAGGGCCCTAAACACTTGTCCCGCGCCCGCTCCCTGTGTCCTACCTCTGTACAGTCAATTTAAGCATCAGCTTGTGGATTCAGAAATACACTGCAGGCAGACTTTTTCCCCCCGCAGAGCACCCAACTTTCTGTAAATACGATGAGTTGAACAGAAAGACAAGACTGCTCTGTAACCAAAATCTGGACCGTAAGTCCCGGTCACATAGAAAATATAGAATCTTTTACTGAGAACTTAGCTCTAATGAGAACCCCAGTGAACGGGCAAGATTCGCTGACCGAGCAGGAAATGTGTAATGAACTTATGTCTACTGGAGAGGATATAACTCTCCAGAATCTCTATGTGACTCAATCAAGAACCATAACAGCCCGTCCCTGAGTGGCTCCTCTCTATTCATGATCTGGGGAGTAGTTTCACCTCTCAGTGACCGTTCGGTGTCTCCGGCTGTTACCGATATACACACGAGCACTGCGACTCGTGGTCTGAGTCCCTGTTGGTGTAATTAGAACCTGGAGTGGTTTTAACCGTGAGGGACCTTTTGGTCACATGGTCAAGAGCGTGGGCCTGACTCCCTCCCAGGGTCAGGGCCAGGGGCAACACCAGAGGGAGGACCTAAATAAATGCCCATTTGTGGGCACACACCCAGGGGGTGAATTTGCAGGAAACCCATAGGAGCTACTGATCAACTATTATGACAGGTCAAAATGCCTTTAATTTGAGTTTTTCTGCTGGCGCAGTGTTCTAGGGGGTTCTTTTGCAGCGCCACTACCAAAACCCCAGTCCCATGAGGGGTACACATTGTCCGGCATTGCGTTAAAGGGAGTCGTCAGGAGGGAATTCCTGGCCTCACACTTATATCCACAGCAACTTGCAGTAGCGAGTGCGTTGGTTCCTTTTTCCCCGCACGGGCACTCTGTGGGTAGCAGCACGCCTTACCAACGGAGCCATATGGGACCACGGACAGCTAGCAAGCCCACCACAGGCCGGAGAGTTGTTCTCTGTATGGAGATTTTGATGATTTTCCGGTCCGACTGTGACCTTTTGTCTAATCCACACCTGAACCATGAGTCCAGATGGTGTGACATGCTGGCTTAGCATCAAGGGTTCATCTGCCTGCCTAACCCAGGGCAGAGAACGTCTAACACAAGAAAATACCATCACATAATAATCCCCTGGGGTGGTTGGTATAGGGTAGATTTTATTTCTAGGCATGTTCGTGTGATGCAATGTTCAACTATACAGTCGTGCTATGGGATTTGTCTTGTTTAAACATTGCAACACAAACAAAAGCACCAAAAATTCCGGATTTAACTAAGCAAAGGCATATACAGATAAATGAAGAATTATTTTACATGGATTTAGATTTTTTATTGTGTCATCCAGCTGCCAATTACCCATCGGGGATTTAAGAAAATGGGTTCAGCAACTGTATAGACACTAAAATCAGGAAGGCGTTTGTTCTCTCACCATGGTCCACCAGCAATAGAGACAGCTGGGGTTTCTCAGCACCACAGCGTGTGCCGATATCAGTGTGTTTCAAAACACAACTCTTAAATTGCACATCTCCAAGCATGTTTTCACTGGATATTGGTTAAGAGGCAGCCAGTGAATGTGGCCCCACCCCCACCCCCCATGAATACTACTTCTACCTGCAAACAAAACGGAGTGAATTGCATCTAGGCCTTTTTTATGTATTCCAGACAAAGACGAGAGACATGGTCGGTGCCCAGGCTGTGCTGGGGAAAGACGTCGTCCCAGTGGATGGGCTCTCACCGATCTAGCTTAGTTTGTTGTCTCTGAACAACTTAAAAGCCTTGCTTGCAATGCCAGCATTAATAGGACACTACACAGGCCATTAGAAGCCGGCCCCACAGAACTTATTGGCCTCGGTTGGTGGTTTAGTTACGATACTGTAGGTTTAACAATCTGTCTCGTTCGCTGCCTGAACAAATTAATAATTTAGATGACTACAAATGGACGTCCACCTTAAACCCGTGTCCATCCATCAGGCTTACCGTACATGGTGTGGGAAGGCTGCAGCATTCAGCAGAGCTGAAACAACAACTGCCCCAACATAGGATCATGTCCAGTCAATACAGAACAGCAACCGATTCCCCACTGAGCTCCCAGGGATATTCTAGCCAAGTCCCTAATCTGTTTGCGCTGTCTTGCCATGACAGTGACCTGTCACGCGTTTGCAAAGAAAGCACAAAGAGATACGGAACCGGGCTACTCTTGTTCCACACTCCTGAGTAAATCACTGGTATCCAGGGAAACCCATTTGAGTTCCGTTCCCTTCCTGTCAATCTCAGGCGACCAATAGATTCACCACCAGCCTGGTTCCTTGCCAAAGGTGAATGAATTGCAATCCATGAACCCCTACCAAGACAATTGACAAAACCAGGAAAACATCAGATAATATGAAAGGATATTCAAACAAGGAATTCTACTGAGGTGGTTATGCATTATATTATATCCAGCTCCAGATTATCTGTATTCAGTAATATACTTTCAGAACTATTACACTCTGTACTACTCTCTTACAGAGGCATTTCACAAAAATGTCTGGGTCGGTGAGATTCCTTTCACACATAATTGGCCAGAAGTATCACAGGAATGGTCTTTACAAGCTAAACGACACTCTAAATGTACTTATGTTTCGTTTCATTTCACAAAGCCTAAATGTTTTGTACTAATCACATTACAAGTCGTTGTGTGTTTAGTTTCGGTGGTCATTGTTTGATAGGGCCACTGGATGTCTTTCAGTGACGTTCCTATCAGGAGATTTATTGATAAATGTACACCGTGTCAAAGTGTTTCTATAATAGAAAATACTAAAACTTGGGACCTGTCTAGATATTTTTGAATTCCTCTTTTTGTTAGGGTGTTATATTTTTACGACACAAAGGAAACATTGCAAACATTATCAATTACTGCAGTTTGTTGAAATTGCCCTTTAACTGGAGCGATAGAAAAGCCACGGCTTGGCTGCCTGTGATCCAGGTATTTTCACACCTATGAAATTGTGGTCTCAAACATGACATGAAGTCTTTCAAATACATTCAGCATTAGCCTACTTGTTCTTCCACATGGTTGGGCTTTGCACACCATAACATTTGCCTGTCTAAAACATTCAAAATGAAATCCTACCCAGATCTGTTACAGAGCAAGACCAAATGTACCTGCCAGGTCTAAAAGTGCTCAACCTGTGGGAGGGACACGGCTTTATAACATGGCTTCATAACATGGCTTTATTACATGGCTTTATAGCATGAAAATGGGTATCACAGGCAGCACAGCCCTGCCCGTGGGAGGCTTCTGTGGAGCGCGTTCTGTGCTCTCATCTCCATCCAGATGAAATATGGATCTGTGAATCTGCCTTGCTGTCTTGCATTATTGATAAGGAGTGTGGTGAATGTGATCATTAATAGATTTAAATATTGATACGTTTTTTCCTTCATTAGTAGCGTTACAGCGTTGCAGCTGTGGCCAAGGCAAGCTTGTGGATAGGCAATTAGACTTTAACTGAGGTAGTCTAGGGAGAATCCACGCGAAAGTAAAGCTGGTCATCAAAAAATACAAGTATAATTTCTCAAGTGAACCACATTCCCTATTGTCTGTTGAGACTATATATTGGAGTTCAAAATTGATTTGGAACTACTTAAGACAATTAAATGCATATATAAGGCATTTCTGTCAGCCACGTCCATGTGTTTTTGTAAAACATGCAAAGCAAATTTTCATCCGTTTTTTACTATGTGACATTCTGGATGTAATGAATAATAATGCACAGTATATTAGCTTCCAAACTGTGCATTTGCCCAAGGGCGCAGGAGATTGCAGGAGGGATATGTCCCCAACAATGTTCGAAGCAGATAAATTGGTCCACCACACCTGGGGGGTAGGTTTGATTTCACATATGAGGGGGATTTTTTTTTACAAATGCTCATGGTTTTGGAATGGGATGTCCAACAAGCTCCTATAGGTGTGATCGGCGGGGGTCCACATACTCTGGGCCATATCGTGTACCTGCACAAGTGGACACAACATCTCTTCCAACTCCGGAAATCCCCCACGTGCCTGTATGCACTCCCGAAAATGCCTAGACATGCTCCTGATGAGACAGCAGATGGTTTCCTGGGGGATCTCCTCCCAGACCTGGATCAGGGCATCAGTGAGCACCGGGACAGTCTGTGTAGCTACTTTGTGGCATCGGAAGCACCGATGGATAACATCCCAGAGGTTCTCAATAAGATTCCTCTGGGGAACGCAAGGGCCAGTCAATGGCATCAATGGCATCAAAGGTCTGATGATGGGTCTGGAGATTTAATGCCGGTACCTAATAGCAGTCCGGGTACCATTGGCTAGCACATGGAGGTGTGTGCGACCCTCCAAGGATATGCTTCTCCAGACCCACACTGACCCACCATTGGCTAGCACATGGAGGTGTGTGCGACCCTCCAAGGATATGCTTCTCCAGACCCACACTGACCCACCACCTAACCGGTCATGCTGGATGATGCTGACGATGAGTTCACCATGGCGTCTCCAGACTCTTTCACGTCTGTCACATCTGTGAAAAGAATGAGGCGCCAATGGCGGAACTCCGAATTCTGGTCTTCTCAGGTGGATGTCAATCGGGGTGGGCTGTGCTGGGCTGGGAGCACAGGTCCTGCTATGCCTCCCCAGATCACCCAGGAATCTCCTCCATGCTCTCAAGACTGCACTGTGAGATACACCAAACCTTCTTGTGACAGCACGTATGGATGTGCCATCCCGGAGGAGCTGGAGTTTAATTAACTTGGTGTTATACTGTGACGATGTGTTCCCTTAATCTTCCTGAGCAGTGTATTTTAAATCTTACAGGTTTAAGATTAGGAAATTGTCTGTTGAAAATATGTTCTATGAGAATAAAATTGTTCCTAAATAGCTAAATATGTTTTGACCTAGGGCTTAAATATCACAGACTTATACTAAAATGTCTCCCCAAAACACTTGTCTATTACTCCAAAAATGTTATTGCTTACATTCTACAACAATATTTAGTACAAATTAAATTTTCATTACCAGATAGAATAAACATGGTAGAAAGAGCAAATCAAAAGAGATACAAAATCATATTTACATATGTGCAGTAAATGTAATGAATTATAAATGAAAGCCATAACACAACAACATTTAGAGAAAGTGAAGTGGTCTGAATACCTCCCAGAGGCACCGTTTATGCCGTCTGAGAAAATCCAAGAAAGGTGTGAAGGACTCAGTTGTTTGCAGAGCATTAGCAAAAACCTCTAGTATGCAGAAAAAAAAGGCAACAGACACTACATTATAGTGTAATAAATTCGACAAAATCTGAGGAGTAACAGGAGCAGACAAACAAGCCAATTGACCTGCAGAGGTCAGAGAGTAGAATAACCCCCCGATCCTTTGTCACAGCTATGCTGAGCCACCAGGATTTCTTCCAGCCTAGAAGTGCCACCGCACACAATTCTCCCCTCCGTAGCTATGGAGGCCCTAGTACGGCGAGCCCATGGGACCTTCTGCTGTAAAAATTAATATAAGAAATTGCTGCTCTGCATAATAAGTCATGCTTGAACAATGAGGATGTCTTAAAAACACACAGAAGAAACAAATAGGTTTCAAGCCCACTGTGGACTCCTTGGATGCTGCATAGTCTGCGGGGGATATTAGACTCAGAGGACGTAAACCAGATCTGTGTCTTCTTCCAAGAGAAGCACACACATTTTGAGTAAGGTAATATGTCTATCGGAACCCCAGGTACTACTCTGCTGCCTCAATCCCCTGTACTTAACTGCTTCCTGCCACCGCAATATACCATGAGTTAATGACCAAATTTTTAACCATTATTTCAGAAGGTGAATTGACTTGAAATACTAAGTCTATTTTCTCCCAGCTGCAACCTACGTATTAAGGGTTAACAGCCCTGCTCTGTGACAGAACAATTGATTTTTCACGAATGTGGTCCTTAACAAAAGGTATTCCTGTAATGGCCCTGGCACATGAAATGCTTCCAACCTGGAAGATCGCCCAGTGACTTTGTAAGGACACAAATAAATGTGTCAGAAATCTTTATGTTGTGTCTTTGTCCCCTCAAGCCATCTCTATTGCTCTCTCCTCAGCCACAAAAAGGCTTTATATTGATTATTCGATTATTATTCTATGCATCTCTCCTTTGGCATATTTCTTGACCTACAAGAGTAACTCATGAAGCCTTTCAAAGTGGCGATGACGGACAGTATTAAACACAAAAAAGGAATTTGAAGTTCACGTACAGTACAGTGTACTCATAGAGTTGTGGGTGAATAATAGCATTTCTAGGCTCAGAGAACAAAGTACATTTCAAGATTACACAAAAACATCAGAGGCTGAGTTTTCTCTTTGGTCTCAATTGCAATGATTCAGGTTGTATTCATTTCTGTTGGAAATGTGGCCTTCGTGATCTCAAATAAGAGCCATCTCCCTCAAGAACCCAGTCATTCATGGCTTCATAGCGGGCCGAGCAAAATGAAAACCCATTTTACCAAGGACTTGCTACGCTGTCAGGACACGGTCAACATACTTGCTACGCTGTCAGGACACGGTCAACATTCCACACAAGATAGAAACATTTGAGAAAAGTCCAGGGGACGAAATCTGGTATATCCAAAATGTGTTGCTATATCAGACCACGTATCTAGCTAGCTAGTCAAATTAAGTTAACTCTACAATATTATGGTGAAGCCTACACAGTTTTGCCACAGACTATACAGTTTTGACCAATACTGTTGGAATCACTTTGTGGTAAACTACCTAATCTTTCTAGCCAGCCTTCAAGCTAAATAGTGTACTTTGCTATGCATCACATGATTGTGGAATGTTTTAAGAGGAATGCAGTATCTGAGGCATTCATTAAGTTGTAAAAAGTGTTTAGTGAGCCATCTTGCAGTCCAAATTGCAACAACGTCAAACTTTTGTAATAATAATAATCTACTGCATTTAATAATTTCAAAAGAATATTGTTGGGCATCTGTCTTCCAAAGAACATTCAAAACAATATGGTGTTCTCTGAAGTATAGAGGATTCTATTTTTAATTCTGTTTTTGTGTATTCTAGAATCAAATCACCATAGTAGTTAAAAGGGTTTGTGTTTGCCTTCAATCCTCAGGTGCAACAGACTGGGGCCCTCATTGTTTCTGGCTGTGTTGGATTATACACACCATAGATCTGCTATGCAGGTTTCAAAGTGATGTAATACTTACTACATGTCCCAAATAGTATATTACAGTAATACAGTAACCGGAGTTATATTATTGAACAAAAACCTTAGCCACATACAAAATAGCTACTTGATTTTTGCAAATCAAGGTTTTTGAGTAATATTTGCTAAGGTTGTGAATCATTTGTTACAGTGCTGGAGATCCATTGGCACAACTTAAATGACACTTAGAGCTTATGGTGGGATGACTGTGAGACAGCAAAAACAAGTTCTCCCTTCCCAATGTGCATAGTTCCCAACTACTAGGAGTTGCTAGGACGCCATGAGACAAGGCAGCCATGCCCAGCCTCCACCCCGGGCACCCTCACGCCAATCCGTACCTCCACCCCTGCCATACCCACTGGCATTATTGTGGATTCAAACACCTGTCCGTAAAGAAATGGCCATACTGCCCAAACACATTACTTTTATAAAGGTCATAAATATTAGAACATGGATTGTGAGGTTTGATCATCTATTGGTGTTTATCTGCATAATTTGACGGAGCACAAAACAGCAGACATGAAAGAATCAACCAAAATATATAAAAAAAATACCCTTTAATAAAATCTGATAATCTTTAACCTTGTAGTAATGGTTTGATTTTAGGTTCATGTTGATTAAAGATAAATATAAGAAAAAGTTCTTCACTGTCCCAAAACTTCATGGCAAAGAATATGACATTGCTTGTGTTAAATTGGATTCATATCAATGTAATAAATTAAAATACATAAACGGTACCAGGTACTGTACATACACATATACACAGAGCTGTGATGAACCTGCCAGATACAGGACCCTGATGTTTCAGGCCCACATACACAGAGCTGTGATGAACCTGCCAGATACAGGACCCTGATGTTTCAGGCCCACATACACAGAGCTGTGATGAACCTGCCAGATACAGGACCCTGATGTTTCTGGCCCACATACACAGAGCTGTGATAAACCAGCCAGATACAGGACCCTGATGTTTCAGGCCCACATACACAGGGTGGAGGATGTTTATGTACTAGAACTTTCTCAGTTGTAGAAGCTTTGCCACAAAAAAAGTTTGATAAACAGTGTGGGAACTTTGATGGGAACTGGCTTCTAAAGTCATTAAAGACTAATATATAGGTATTTGACAAATATATAAACATTTGAAATATATAGAGATATTTGGCAACACACCCCAGAGGTGGATTTCGGGAGGAAAAGAAAAATGTTTACAGAGAAAATAAAAAGCTCCTACTGAAAAGAATAGTTTTGGGTCTAAGCAATCTGCTTTTGGGAATCATACACTCAAGTACCAAGATATTTTAGAATGAAATCTGTCTGCCTGTCAGCAGAAAAATTTTTCTCCAGATCACACCAGAAATGTCTCACTGACCAAAGAATAAAGCTTTGTCAATGGCCATGCCAGTACCCTAATCTAAACCCCATTGGAGACACAAGCAACGGCCAAGGGCACTGCAGGCCCTGGAAAGACTCTGAATGGAGGAATTGTCTCAAACTCTTATATGTTATGTGTTCTCTGCCCCCATCAAACACAGTAGGAGATATAGTTGTTATCTTGCAGGTGCTATATACAATAGTAATGCAGTATAATAATGGTGACACGTTCTTCCCCCCCCAAAAAATATTGGTCTTCATCAAGAATATTTGTTTTCTTGGAGAATGTTTACTGTAAAGGTTAGATTTCTCTCATATTTGTAAGATCAAGCTGAAAAGTAGTTTGTAATTGTTTTCACAGATCTTTTCAAAGACCATGGAGGGTCCTATCAACTCTATATGTTATATATGAATCCAACCTCATACCAGATCATAGATGACTAACAAATATGTGAATTTCTTATTTGCAGTGTACAAATTATAAGTTTACAAAATATTGTAATGGGCGGCGAGAAATAACTGTAATGGCTTATGAAAATATGCTGCCACCTCTACCAAAAACATATACAATTTAACCCCTCCCATCCTAAAAACGAACCCTTTTGACCAATTTGCACAAACCTAAAAGATGCGTGTGTGTGTAAACTGCTACTTAGGACTTTACAGAGAATAGAGTACCATTACAGACAGAATGGCCATTGGTACAACACTGTTCCATTCCAAAGGGTAGATTCCCTATTACTGCAATAACTCTTATAAAGGGGGTTTATATTTATATTGTGGAGACCAAATTATCCCACTTGACAAATTGCATGATTTCACTATTGTCTATATGTTGAAGTATTGTGAGGAATGTGGAATACAGTAAAAGAAAATGGGTCATAAATGTAACTGGAAAATAGTAATTACTGTTGAAGTTTGATTGACCAATTAATATAATCATAGCCACACCCGCACTGTAATCGCAAATAACAGTTTTCATTTATTACAAATTATTCATCAGAAAAACGAAAACTGATAAATATTCTGAAACACTTGTTAAATTGATGAATGTTTTTTAATTTTACGGCTTTTTTTATAGTAAATAAAACCACAATTATTAAGCAATGTTAAAAACGTCATTATATCGACCCTGATAAACACCAATCAACTGTAGTTTTTAGTTGCTTTTTCGAGATTTTCTGAGAAACTCTTGGCAATTTAAAACATTATTTGCCTACATCCAAGTTCATCCATCTGTTTCTCCGCATTTTAACTTTGATGCTAATCCTCAGCTTTAATATTTATTCATCTTAATCTGATAAAAATATGCGCGCTGAAGACAACAATAGCGTACCTCTTACCTTAGAATATCGGAGCCGGAGGTACTCGAAAGAACTATCAGAGGTGGTTCTCCTCGACCCGGAAGACTGCGTGGAGCGCGTAACTAAACTAGCCAAAACCCAGCGTAATTGTGTCTTTTGGCGGATTTCCGTATCCTTTCAGAATGTTAAAATAATACGAACTCTTCATCTGCAGAGCCCGCGCGCAGGGGTATCTGAGGGGAATGGTGTAAGGGTTTGGAAACCGGCGGCTGATAAATATTACCCAGCAGAAGCGAAGGGGGAGCAGAGAGAGACAGGGGTTCACAGTGGAGGAGGGGTCATTACTGCACCTGCCTTACTACCGTATAGCTCAGTCACAATGTGAGGTGTTGGATACCGATTACGCAGTTTTTATAATGGTTATTCTCTCATATTTTGTCTCAGACAGCTAAATATAGAAACATTGCTAATATATTTCATGCTTCTAAATCTAAGATCCAAATTGAATTGTTGAAAATATTTCCAAGCAATGTAATATTGTCTAATCAGTAACAATCTTGTCTTTGGTGGTTAACAAAGGCCAATAATGGTGGATAAATATCAGAACCAACCTGGTGAAAACAATTCCCTTTTTCTATGTAGAAGAAAGTTGTAAACAGTGGTCAACATTCAAAGTGACGTTTAAATCACATACAGCATTGAACTGCATAGACTCTCGGCATAGCATAAATCACCCCCCCCGTGAGGGTATAAATCATACCCTCACGTCCACCTTCATATGTCTTTGGCTTTTCCACACAGCCAGGAGAGAGGAGCAAAGGCAAGCCAGAAGTGGGTCAGTGGTGGGGCCGGCTGGATGGCTGTGGGAGAAAGTCTGGGATCATATCCTTACGGTAGCACACTCCATTAAAATTACAACCACTCAAAGAGCAGGAAATTGACAACTGCCGGACTAGGTTATATTATAAAAAAGTGAAGATGGTCTCCTTTCTGCCTGCTCAAAGAAATATTGACTTGATGGCCAACATCAATAGGTGTCGCTTTCCCATCCAGCTAATGAGTCTTCCATCTTAGTCAGCTATACCTTTTTGATGTACAACATTTTCATTGCATTTAAGCAATTTAGCAGGCGCTTTCATCCTGACTAACTGACAGTAGTGAGATCAAACACTTCCAAATGTCTTTGTATTGGTGCTTCACAGGAACCCAGAACTCTGGCATGGTGTCATGACATAAATGGGGAAATCCTGGAAATGGCCATTTTGTGTGTTGCAGAAATGTTTGAAAGGGTAAAGAATTTATTTTGCACACAGAGGAAACACATCTTATCCTCTTGAATGAAATATTATATAGCGTCAATAATGAGCGTCCTGTCTCGAGAGGCTATTTAGTTACCTACTTTAACAAACACCATTGCTGAGGTTGTTGTGGTCTTTCACCAGGTGTGCCACTCTTCTCTGGTCTGCGGCCTCTGGTTACGTCTGTCACTTCTCTCTGGTCTACCGTGGCGATCGGCCAGCGAGGACGGGGTCTTGGATGGATCTTTGGGGAGACTCCGCTATTGCTTTGGCACCAGGGAAACATACTGTAAAAGCCACACTGGATAATAATAGCATCCAGTGGACAGTCATTTAGAAATATCCGATTAGAAAAACTACTCGGGAATATAACTTATTTGGATGTAGTAGCTTTTTTACTTGCTACTACTCAGGCTGGGGGGTGAAATCACTTTGTGACAACTGCTAATGTAAAAAGGGCTTCATGATTTATTTTGATTGATTGATACTATTATTTTCCAACTCTCACAGCCAAATGCTGTCACCGGCTTTAGTAGAGGTAACACTCATTACATAAAGAACAGAATGACAACCAGTCCTTTGATGAGAATTTAGCAGTTTTGCAAGATGCCTCAACGTCGTGAATTTAAATTGCAGAGTCAAACTGACGGGCAAAAATGAACTCGATTTTAAAGACCCAAATATATCACTTTCACTTATAACCGTCAAATTGAATACCAGAACTGATGTGTGCTGCTATACCTAAGCCCAAAACATGTAGTTTTTCTTTTCTTTATTATAAAAGAACATGACACTTTCACAGTAATAGCCCATTTGTTACACTGTGTACATAACCGGTCATGTAGATTTTTTCTTCTGCATTGTATTATTTGAACTTTTCCTTAATATTCCTGCTGTAATAGCGTAAAGAAACACAACATTTATTAACCAAATTATTTTAGGTGCGACAGCGTATCCTAAAGTGCGGAATTCTTCTTGGTCAACAGAAACTGCTGTTGTCAAATGAAAAAGAACGTAAATACCAACTTTCAGATCTGTTTGTTTTATAATGGACGTTGATGGGTTCATCTTGCCAATTTCCACAGTGCCCTCAGGAAGCATTTCGATTTCCATCTCTTTCCTCGCATTGTGTTGTGTTATAGACTTTTGTAGTAGAGTATCATGACAAATGGTCTTTATATATTGCATTATGTATTAAAATATGTGTATGTATTGTATGTTTCAGAGAGCTGGCAAGATTAATTTAAGGCTACAGTGTGGGGAAACGTCTACATTATGCCTAATTGCAAATGCATTCCTGCGTCTACATTGGAACGATCTCTGTGGGCTCGACACCTCCTGTAAGCGTGACTTTGAGGGAGGGTTGTTTTTCTGTCTCAGGGGAGTCATTTCTTTCCATGTGAAGTAACCGGACGGTCCTAAGAGCATGGTTACAAATGTCCCCTTGTTGTTTATACAGTGCACTACGTTTTGACCAGAGATATGGGTCCTTTGCCAAAAGTCGTGCCCTATGCAGGGAATAGGGCATCATTTAAAGTACACACAAACTCAGATAATCAAGAGGCTCTTGAGATCCCTGGACAAAAGACCGGCCATCTTCCCCTGATTGGCATCAAATGAAGAGGCTGACGAAAGACACACCCCTTCCCGTCAGCAGTAAATAACATCTAGCTCCAGGGTGTCATTAGAGAGAAACGTCTTTCGTACATGCTGCCTCTGTCCCAGATTGGGCAGCTGGCCTGTTTTCGTCAGACTTTCTGGATAGACCACCCTAACCTCCACACTCCTACGTGCTCCGAAATCCACGGTACATCTCTCTACCTCTTTCTGGTGACGTATCTGCTGAAATCATCATGTTTTACACGTCGAGTAAAATACTAGGCAAACAACCAAACCAAAAAAACATCCCATCTGTAAAAACGAGTTTCTGCCCCCCAGTGGCTGTCTTCTCTCATTACACAATAGTTTAGCAAGGACCTAATCGACATCAAACCAGAATCCTCCTTGTAAATCAATCTGATACATTACCATTAAAAAACGAGTTTTTTGTGCATTCAACCGGAAATGTCAAAGGGCAAACTGAAACATACGTAGTAGCATATTTCAGAACATCTAATTAGTGAAATGTATATTCGGTTTGATGATCTATTGATATATATTCACAATATGTGAACAAAGATGTACATTTTGTAACATGCAAACTACGTTTTTCTGTAAACGTGTTTTTCTCACACTACATGTGGACATTTATAACATAATGTTTGCACATGTTACAGCACAGGCAGTGATTGGAGGCTTATTGGAAACGTGGCTGAATTCGTAGACAGACAGCAGGGGTCATCTGGGGAGGATTACGGGCCAATGAGAGAAGACAACAAGCAAGTCCTTGGGAGCAAGCTTGAGGTTGAAGGGAAAGAAATCAGAAGCACTTCCTGTGGACGATGGAGGGTCCGGCCTCTTCATATTCGTCCTTACTGATCCACATGGCCTGGAAGGTGGAGAGGGAGGCCAGGATGGAGCCTCCGATCCAGACGGAGTACTTGCGCTCTGGGGGGGCGATCATCTACGGGGAGCAATGATCAGCCGTTAGAGTCAAGTGTTGTGGACATGAGGTCCGATGTACCTGCTAACCAGGGCTGTGGCAAAAACCCAGCCAGATCATGATGCACAGGACGTTTTTCATGATCAGACGGCCCAACCTATTTATTCACCATCCCGGATAGAGCGTACGTGTGGAGCGCGATCCACATCAAATGTTTACCTCAGCGTGGCTTCGCCAAAGCTACTTTGAGACCACTAGGGCCTTTTAAGTTCTTTGCGCCACTCAAACGTTCACATAAATCCCTGCAGGTTAATGGATGGTGCCGTGGTTGGCTCTAAGTAATTATAATAGAGAATGAGACGCATGCATTATCCAGACCTTGATCTTCATGGTGCTGGGGGCCAGGGCGGTGATCTCCTTCTGCATACGGTCACCGATACCGGGGTACATGGTGGTACCGCCGGACAGGACGTTGTTGGCGTACAGATCCTTACGAATGTCGATGTCACACTTCATAATGCCATTATACGTGGATTCGTGGATGCCGGCAGACTCCATGCCTAGGGCATAAACAACTAGCAGCTGTTATAACACTCTGGTAAGGGTGTTAGTCCGAGCAAGGGACGACATGAAACGACATTGACATAGACAAGAGTGCAAGGACACAGGCCATCCTGAGATTCTATAGGGGTAGTGAGGCTCAATATGTGAAGAGATTACAAACCTCATGATATGTTTATAAGCACATCATCAAATAAACATAGGGAAGATTATTTATTACTCTTATTACAGCATATTCAAATATATATCAAGGATGAATAATCCCTACGGTTGCATAGTATACTGTGATTAATACTTTCACTTCCTCCTGTCTTTCATCATATTTTATTCATGACCTACGGGAAGACTTGTGTTTAAAAGCACAGAAAATCTAGCCTGTTCCCAGGCCGATGTGAGCGATCTTGAAAACCAATCGTATAGAAGTTGGTAAGGCAATGCATACAGATCTTGCACCAGGCTATAGAAAACATGCTCAGAGTATTATAGGTTCAGTACGGACCAATGAAGGAGGGCTGGAAGAGGGTCTCCGGGCAACGGAACCTCTCGTTACCGATGGTGATCACCTGACCGTCTGGCAACTCGTAAGACTTCTCCAGGGAGGAGGAAGAGGCGGCAGTAGCCATCTCATTTTCAAAGTCCAGAGCCACATAGCACAGCTTCTCCTTGATGTCACGTACAATCTCTCTCTCCGCTGGATGGTCGACAGAGAAGAGTCAGAGACGGTTTCAACCACCCACCACAAATGTATCAACCGGTACATTTAGGGGAATCAAATCCATAAGATCTTTCAATACCAACAACATTGAATGAATTATCTCTTCATCAGGTACCAGTATACAATTTCCCGAGTCTGCCAATAGGGTCCTGTGTAACATTCTGACTGCTTAAAGGGATGATTTGACCTAAAATCATGTTTGGATAAAATTCCCATTAGGTGTCTTATACCAACATTCATGAATTTAAACAGTGCAACCCGATTAGGCAACGGTGAATATGAATAAAACAATGCTGCAATTGTAAACTTTAGCACAACTCTGTATTGCTAAATGGCAACATGTTAAACGTCTCTTACATACATACATCTCCAAAATGGACAATAGAGGTGATAAATATGCAAAGTAATGTGAAAGGACACTGTCAATGGTACAGTCAAAACTGGTCTAACAAAGGAATTAATCACCATGGTTGATTTGCGTTAATGTAACAGGATCGTAGTTTAGCGGATAAAGTCCAATATTCATATATTTGTCTGTTTGCTACATGTTGTTAGAAATAGTAATTTACAATTATAGCAAGAAAGTAAATGCTAAGGGCTAATCCATTATAAAAAAGGGAAATCAACGATTGTCATTAAATATATTTCAAGCTGTGAAGCACTGGTTTGGTTGGCTGTAATTTCAATTTTCTCTTCATTTTTAGGACTGCGTACGTCTTTATACCAGCTGTAGCCACACAGTGCTACTATCATCACCACGAACCAAACCATGTAAACAAGTGTCATATAAACGCCTTAACGTAATATAATGGTCCATCGTTACCGGTAGTAACAAAGGAGTAGCCCCTCTCAGTGAGGATCTTCATCAGGTAGTCCGTCAGGTCCCTTCCAGCCAGGTCCAGTCTCATGATGGCGTGGGGCAGGGCATAGCCCTCATATACGGGCACATCGTGGGTCACGCCATCCCCAGCGTCCAGAACAATACCTGGTCCACAACAGACACAGCACCACAGACACATCAACAACTGCCCCGGTGGTCAACGCCGGGAGTGGTGGGTTTGGTTTCCCACTCGAGCCAAGTGCACTTAAAAGAATAGCCTGGCTGTGATGCACAACCACTTAAGTTGAAATCCGTTACTGTCTGGACCAGTGTTCACTGGGTCATTCTCACCTGTCGTACGTCCAGAGGCGTACAGAGATAGAACAGCCTGGATAGCCACATACATGGCTGGGACATTGAAGGTCTCAAACATGATCTGTTCAGAGGAAACACCACAGCGAGAGACAATTCATACCTTAATTAATCAGTAGTTTTTATGCAAACCTATAATCACTATACCTTTGGTAAATGTTTACAAATTGCTCAACGATCTTTACAAGAAGTGCATATGGTCACGAAGCCTTCTCACACTCCTTCTCCTGGCCCAAAGAGTGCATAATATAACGTGCTATGCATTTGTACTTGTGAATTTATGTTTTTTATGAGGTAAAGAGTTGGCTACCGATAGTAAAGAAAGAATTACACAATTGATAGTAAAGAAAGAATTACACTGCCGATAGTAAAGGAAGCATTACACCACTGACAGTAAAGGAAGCATTACACCACTGACAGTAAAGGAAGCATTACACCACTGATAGTAAAGGAAGCATTACACCACTGATAGTAAAGGAAGCATTACACCACTGATAGTAAAGGAAGCATAACACCACTGATAGTAAAGGAAGCATTACACCACTGATAGTAAAGGAAGCATTATAGCATCACAGTATACACTAGGTTCCCTTTATGCCCTGGAGAAACAGCTGACCCCACGATTGTCATGGTATAATTGGCTCCCTGACTGTAACCCCCCACCCCCACCTGGGTCATCTTCTCCCGGTTGGCCTTGGGGTTCAGGGGGGCCTCAGTGAGCAGGACGGGGTGCTCCTCTGGGGCCACGCGCAGCTCGTTATAGAAGGTGTGGTGCCATATCTTCTCCATGTCGTCCCAGTTGGTGATGATGCCGTGCTCAATGGGGTACTTCAGGGTCAGGATGCCCCTTTTGCTCTGGGCCTCGTCTCCCACGTAGGAGTCCTTCTGGCCCATGCCCACCATCACACCCTGGGGGAAGGGACACAGGCATGTGGCATTTACAGGCGTCCCACGAACCACAAAAGCCGAATGTCGGTTCCTAAAACAGCCACAAATGACACATGCTGTCTTGTGTCTAAGAAAGCACGGCTAGCTATAAAGTTTGCTCAATGGAGAATCTCCACCAAATTAGCTTTCTAGTCAGGCACAAAGCTTAATACGGGTTAGTGGAACTGGCCTGACGTACTCTAGTGTTGATTTGTGCCATCATGCCAACCTTTAGTCACTCAGCGTTGCGCCATGTTTAGCCTAGCAATGATAGCACTGATAGCAATGTGGCTGGCAAGAGAACAACCAGATCTGGGGCGCCGTGGTTACCATATGGAAAGACTAACCAAAGTGGAACAGCTCTATTTCAGGAATGACCCATTGATCGACACAAGGGTTATTAGAGGTGAACAGGAAATATGGGGCCTGTTTGAGTGGGGGGGGGGGTAAGACGGAGTCTCACCTGATGACGGGGACGCCCCACTATGGAGGGGAACACGGCCCGTGGGGCATCGTCACCGGCAAAGCCGGCCTTCACCAGTCCCGACCCGTTGTCACACACCAAGGCAGTGGTCTCTTCCTCATCACACATTGTTAGGTCTGGTTACTGTGGGCATTTAAACACGCACATAAACACACACATAATCACACACATAATCAATACACTAGTTGTCATCAATGAGAGGTATGTCAGAGATCCATGTGGTTCGTGCAGCTTTGTGAATCTGTCTCTATGTCATGCAGGTTTCGATAACTGCCTACTGTCAGTATGTCTGTGTGGCTATGTCATGTACGTCCTGATAACTGCCTACTGTCAGTATGTCTGTGTGGCTATGTCATGTACGTCCTGATAACTGCCTACTGTCAGTATGTCTGTGTGGCTATGTCATGTACGTCCTGATAACTGCCTACTGTCAGTATGTCTGTGTGGCTATGTCATGTACGTCC
>JACXGK010008771.1:0-16122 GCA_016801125.1 Novumbra hubbsi | reverse complement strand
TGATCCTGTACTGAAGAACCTTGATGACCTGAAAGACGGAGACAGACGGAGACCCACAGAAAAAGACAGAAAGAGAGAGAGAAAGGGGGGGGGGGCATTGAAAGAAATACAGAAAGAAAGATGGGTTTAATATCACAGTCATTTGGCCCAGTGGAGTACTTGGCATTCTGTTCAATATGGGAAATGCTAAATTGTAATTTGCAACACTGAAATACTATCGTTCCCAGGGTGCCCCACCAAATGTTAAGTCCTGTAAAAGAGTTTCCTTAAACCTCAGGAGTTACATCATTACATTTCAGAAATAGACCAGATTCATCATACCTGGAATCTTTACAATTCCTGAAACAAAGACTTGGAATGCTCTGACAACAGGTATTTTACACACGAGTCATAAGTGCACACATCTCTACCACAATAAAACCTAGACAGCACCACAGAAAATCTACTCATCACAACAAAACGCAGGAAATTCAATTGGATCTAAAGATCTTGCGCGGCGACAGTTTAGTTAACAACCCATCTGACAGTGAGGTCTCCATTTATCGAAGCGAACGGAGAACCTAACACCCCCAGAGTGCACGCGTCACATTTGATCCTGCCTCCCAGGACGACCGCTCAACTTTATCAGAAATCAACGTCCTGTCCGGGGCGGACGTCACGACATGGGCCAATCAGCAGTGCCGGCTGAGCGGGGTTGACCCTGGGAGGATCAGGTGATTGGCCTACAACTGGAAGTAACTCGTCTCATGTCATTGACGGGACATGAAATAGCATTCATTATATTAATTCCCCACAGCCAAGCAATAGCAGACTAATGCACAGTCACATTGTGGTCCTACTTTGTACTCCGTTTCCCCATCAACCCCCGCCCTTACCGGCCAGGCCATGCCATTTGTTGACGGCGAAGAGGCGGTTGGCGGTGACGGTGATGATGGCGGGCGCGGCCAGGCCTGGCTGGGTGTTGGCGGCCACGTGGGCCACGGGAGAGTTGCTGGGGAACTTCAGCACCATGATGACGTCCTGCTGCATCTGCTCCGTGAACATCAGCGGGCTCTGCAGGAGGAGATACTGGTGATGACCGACCGGCGAGAGGAGAGCGGAGGAGTCCAGCGGGCGGACGGCCCGGACGGCAGCATTAGGAGCGGGGGGGGGGTAGCCAGGAAGAGGAAATGAACGGCGGGAGCACGACCACACGGGTGAGGAGAACGAAAGAGGGGGAAGGGAAAGGGAGGGGCAGAGAGAACGTTAGCCAGGAAGCCAGTGAGGATCAGCCAAAGGGAGAGTAGATAACAACACACATCAGAAATGCAGAAGTGAGAAAGTCAAAGTTACCCGGTACAGACAACATTACCGTAGGAAGGACAAACCTGTCTCGGCACTGACAGCCAAGACAAACACAGAAATAGACGGAGAAAAGTCCCCGGGACTGAGATGGCGTGGCAGCACCCGTGGATTTGTGTTCCTCTGGAACCTCTTATGTTGACTGTTCTACGGGTACCCCCTAACGCTCCATTAAAGGTGTCAGTAATGCCTCATCAAATGTGGCCCCATTAATAGCCTGTTAAGTGAGGGCCTCTGGGTACTGGAGTCCTCATGTCTCACATACTACACCATCTGTATCGAATTAAGTGGCTACTTCAAGTTACTTGCAGTCTACGTCTAAACACAGGGACTAGCGTACTTGTTAATCCTCTTTTACATCTGCGAATTAGCAAAGGTCCACTGTGTCGGACTGGTTGCTTTTTATCAGTCAATGTGGAATAAAAAGCAGAATAAAACATCCATCTTTATTTAAGGACTACCATTTGTCTGAAGCAAGATCTGTCAAGAGTGTGACACTTACCACAAACGAAGCAGGTTCCGATCAACTGATAAGACATGTTTTAACTGGCTTGGCTCATACTAGGGCATGTTCCAAAAGTTGTCCTAATCCCTAAAAAGTGTTTACTTCTGAACAGGGATCCACCCGCAGGCCACTTGTAGGGAGCTTGGGAACATACTACACATGCTTAATGTCAGAACACACTGAGGTAAATCCCTGATGTTTGACGGGCTACCAGAGCCATCCGACGATGTCATTACGGACCGTCGGCATGGGGAGATGCCAGAACTGGAGCCTGACCCATACACTGCACCCAGACAGAGAGGAGCACAGGGGGGAAATGGGGGAGGAAGAGTAGGGGTGGAGGGGGGAGATGGGGGCCGGGGGAGAGGTGGAGAGGGAGATGGAGACCGAACGAGGAAGGGAAGATACAACAAAGGTAGGAAAGAGAAATACTAAAATAGGGAAAAGAGAAAGAAAGGAGAGAGCAAACGTCTCTGTAGGAAGGCCCCTTGATATGTTCCTGGTTATGTGACAACGGAAAGGCCCTCATATGTTCCTGGTTATGTGACAACGGAAAGGCCCTCATATGTTCCTGGTTATGTGACAAGGGAAAGGCCCTCATATGTTCCTGGTTATGTGACAAGGGAACGGCCCTCATATGTTCGTGGTTATGTGACAAGGGAAAGGCCTTCATATGTTCCTGGTTATGTGACAAGGGAAAGGCCTTCATATGTTCCTGGTTATGTGACAAGAGAAAGGCCCTCATATGTTCCTGGTTATGTGACAAGGGAAAGGCCCTCATATGTTCCTGGTTATGTGACAAGGGAAAGGCCCTCATATGTTCCTGGTTATGTGACAAGGGAAAGGCCCTTATATGTTCCTGGTTATGTGACAAGGGAAAGGCCCTCATATGTTCCTGGTTATGTGACAAGGGAAAGGCTCTCATATGTTCCTGGTTATGTGACAAGGGAAAGGCCCTCATATGTTCCTGGTTATTTGACAAGGGAACGGCCCTCATATGTTCTGGGTTATGTGACAAGGGAAAGGCCCTCATATGTTCCTGGTTATGTGACAAGGGAAAGGCCCTGTACTTGGCAGTCAGGTCGGCCCAACCGCATCATATCTACCGGTCCCACCTGCTGCCACTGGAGGGGACCAAAAGTTACCACTAAAAAGTGGAGTCAGGTTTCAGAGGCACAGGGATGATACGGTGCAGCCTTTCTGTGTGTGTGTGTGTGTGTGTGTAAGCGTCTCCCACCACAGGGAATAGAGGCCCGGCTCAACAACCTGCTGTTCATTCCCTCAGGAAAGTGCATTCCTCTGTTTCTGCCCTTGTTAATTCTACTGCTCTCCTCAGCAGCTCCTACTGCAATGGCCTGTACTGGGTTATAACACAGTGAACCTTCATCTCACTGACCTGTACCGGGTTATAATACAGTGAACCTTCATCTCACAGACCTGTACCGGGTTATAACACAGGGAACCTTCATTTCACTGACCTGTACCGGGTTAAAACACAGTGAACCTTCATCTCACTGACCTGTACCGGGTTAAAACACAGTGAACCTTCATTTCACTGACCTGAACCGGGTTATGATACAGTGAACCTTCATTTTACTGACCTGTACCGGGTTATAATACAGTGAACCTTAATCTCACTGACCTGTACCGGGTTATAATACAGTGAACCTTAATCTCACTGACCTGAACCGGGTTATAATCCAGTGAACCTTCATCTCATTGACCTATACCGGGTTATTATACAGTGAATGAGTGGTGGACAGCGGTGGTATATGTGAGCATAATTTATATTGTACTTTATATTGTACTTCACTGTACTGTAGTGGTTCATACTGCTCTGTATTATATAATACTAGAGTACACTGTCCTACACGACAGAGTATTAAACTGTACCAAAATATACAGATCTAGGACTGGACGATGTTATACTGGCCAGGTTTCTAGGAAACGTTTGACTTCATTAAGTCACTAGAAGAGCCTCCACGTTACTTGGCGTTACTTCAAAAACACAATGTGTGCTGGACTGGGCTCTGCGGGCAGACGGACTCAAGACTGTGTGGGGGAGGTTTCCAGTGGTAACGGTACCCAGGTATTGGGCCAATGGATGAAGGCAGCGGCAGCATTGGGCCCCTTGGTAGGGACCAGGAAGCTAATGGGGTGTTTGGTAAACATCAGTGGTGTATGAAAAGTGATGTGTGTGTGTGTGTGTGTGTCGGTGGGCTCCAGCTGTCAGCACCACAGGGCCACTGTGCTAATGGGGGCTCTTGGGGGCTGGTGTCAGCACATCATCCAGAGCCCACTCTGGCCCCTGTCAGCCCACTTCTCTAGGCCCTTAAAAGCCTGTCACCTTGGGGCTATTGTTCCCCTCCGGAGGCCCCTCCCACTGGCCAGTCCCCCCCCTGCCTCGATCAGGTGAAGAGTGGGAGTTTGGCTCAAGACCATTTTCCACAACGCTAATCCATGCCCCATACCCCCCCGCCCAGTCCAAATCCCATCTCACCCCTCTCCAAGCCCTTTCTCTGATGATGAGAGAGGAGACAGGAGACGGGTTCAGAACCAGAGCTAGAGTTTCCCAGGGTTAGGAGGGACGATGGGGGGGCATGGTGGGGCTGGTGAGAGGCAAAGCAGAGGGCAGCCATTAAAACATTCTAGCAGTCACATGGCGTCATTTAACAAGGCAGATTTCTGAAGGGATGGCTCCACAGACTATTAGATCAAGCCCCAGCTTCTGCCATCTCTACTAAAGCTACTGAGGAGACACACACGGGCCTGGTGTTCAGTACGAGTGTGTGTGAGAGAGACTTACCACCTGCATGGCAGAGCTCCTTGGTGGGTGGGGCTCGATGAGCAGCTGACAAGGGGTCTGTCCAAAACTCCTGATCTGTGCCTCCACTGCCTAGAGGAGAGAACCAGAGGAGAAGGATGAGGAGACCATAAAAATCGAGAGATGTAGCAATAAAAGAGAGGAGAGACCTGGAAAAGAGATGTAGAGAAAGACAGAGGGACGGGGAGATTGAGTGATTGAAGGAGTCAGAGAGAAGGGGGAGAGAGGAGAGAGAAGAGAGAAGGGGGAGAGAGGAAAGGAGGAGAGACAGATGGACAAGATAGACTGTGCTAATGAAGAGATATAGGACCATAAATGTCAGTGGAGACGCCGTCTCTCAGCTCTGGACAACATCAAGGTCCACTCTCACAGCAACGCTGGGTTGGGAGGAACACATTCTGGTGTGGTCAGCACAGTGTAACCCAACCAAACTATAGGTCAGCACAGTGTTACCCAACCAAGATATAGGTCAGCACAGTGTAACCCAACCAAGATATAGGTCAGCACAGTGTAACCCAACCAAACTATAGGTCAGCACAGTGTTACCCAACCCAGATATAGGTCAGCACAGTGCAACCCAACCAAGATATAGGTCAGCACAGTGTAACCCAACCACGGTATAGGTCAGTACAGTGTACTCCAACCAAAATATAGGTCAGCACAGTGTAACCCAACCAAGGTACAGGTCAGTACAGTATAAACCAACCAAGGTAAAGGGCAGTACAATATAACCCAAACAAAGACATAAGTCAGCACAGTATAAACCAACCAAGGTAAAGGTCGGTACAGTATAAACCAATCTAGGTAAAGGTCGGTACAGTATAACCCAACCACGGTATAGATCAGTACAGTATAACCCAACCAAGGTAAAGGTCAGTACAGTGTAACCCAAACAAAGACATAAGTCAGCACAGTATAAACCAACCAAGGTAAAGGTCAGTACAGTATAACCCAACCACGGTATAGATCAGTACAGTATAACCCAACCAAGGTACAGGTCAGTACAGTATAACCCAACCAAGGTAAAGGGCAGTACAATATAACCCAAACAAAGACATAAGTCAGCACAGTATAAACCAACCAAGGTAAAGGTCAGTACAGTACAACCAAAGGCTTAAGTCAGCACAGTGTAACCAAACCAAGGTACAGGTCAGTACAGTATAAACCAACCAAGGTACAGGTCAGTACAGTACAACCAAAGGCTTAAGTCAGCACAGTGTAACCAAACCAAGAACACATGTCATTACAGGAGCAGTGAGAATGACAGGGAGCGAAAGATAAAGATCTTGTGCGGAACTTAAGTGAGGCACTGCTGAGTTAGACATCAGTGTGTGTGTGTGTGTGTGTGTGTGTGAAGCGGCACTGAGACGTGAGTGTCTGTGGAGTTCTGTTTAAGACTAGGGGGGTGAGTCTGAGCCGGGGTTGGCCAGGTCTTCAGCAATGATCTCATGTAGACGGCCTGTGCTGTCTACAGATGGAATAACCATGAGAAAACCCTGCGAACCGCTTCCGGCTCATTCTACAGTCTGAAATGTCCGTCAGATAACTAGGTGCCATTGGCCTTGTTTGTAAAAGGCTACGCAACCGGCTACACAACCGGCTACGCAACCGGCTACGCAACCGGCTACGCAACCGGCTACGCAACCGGCTACGCAACCGGCTACGCAACCGGCTACACAACCGGCTACACAACAGGCTACACAACCGGCTACACAACCGGCTACACAACCGGCTACACAACCGGGAACACAACAGGCTACACAACCGGCTACACAACCGGCTACACAACCGGCAACACAACCGGCAACACAACAGGCTACACAACAGGCTAAATGTTGCTAGGCCTCCCAACACCCTTCTGTTGAGCAGGATTCCACTGAACCAGGGAGGGTTCCTAATCTTTCCCAGGTAGGGGGCCAGCTCCCGGGCCAGACTGCAGGCCTCTGGCTGACACCAGTTGATATGTGAGCGTCAGGAAGGGCTACCCGGGTCTCAGCGGCATACCTCATCCTTCCATTATTCACCACCCTATTTCTCTGCACCCCTCCATTCCCCTAAATCCTCCTTACTTCCTCACATCGCTGTTCACAGCCGTCGCACTTGCAGTGCCTTTCTACAATTCAGTATGACCAGTCTCAAGTGGCCTGCCGGCCTACCCGGAGTTGTCTGAACCAGGTGTGACCGGTAGTCAGGCAGGACTACGGCGAAGTAATCAGCTGTTGTCTGGCATGTTCTTCAGAAACTAATCAGGTCCAGTAGGCCGTATCGAATCCCTAAACAACTGGACCTACTTGCTTAACCTACTGTAAGGTAGAGCCGTTCCGATGTCACGGCCGAACAACCTCGCGTCAGTACCAGACGAACTGGACCGCGAGTGCCCTGCACGTCTCCATCTTGCTTCGGCCTGTACCCCCTGGAGAACCACTAAGCGTGCTCCGTAGCCCCGCGCCTCCTCCAGCTCCCCCCGCCGCCCGGCTGCCCTTCACGCTCAGTGGCTGCAGCGCGGCGACGGTTGGCGGCCTGGCATCGAGGACAGACCGTGATTTATCACCTCATTGAGGTCATTCCCATCCAGATGTGCTGGAGCCCACATCCCCACGAATGCAGATCATTACCGGGACCGGAGAGGGGGGGGGGGGTCTGCTACCCAGGCACGCTGGGGGCACGGGGCATGGTTAATACTACCTGACGCTAAATTGGATCTTTAACACCCAGTATTTCCCCTCAGAGCTGCTCCGATGATCAGGAGAATCGATAAATCAACCCACCCACTGATGGAGCCCAGAGAGAGGGAACGTGGAGAATAGAGTGTGTGTGTGTGTGTGTGTGATGAGAGATTTGAGTTGTTTTGCATGAATACACATATACATTCATTATGAGAGAGAAAGAGAGCTAGTCCAAGAAAGAGTTTATTGTCACCATACATCTCGCCCCGTGCACCGTCCAATCAGCTACCGAGGTTTCCACCCCCACCCCCAACAGAAGACCGGCGTGGGGTTTAATTAGTAAAATAAACCAGCGGTGAGCCTCGAGTCCGGAGCCACAGCCAGACCCGGCCCCTCTGAGGCGCTGTGCGGAAGCAGGCCCACGGAGGCGGAAACGGCTTTGCGGTCTGGCCCGTGGGTGGAGGTCGGGGAGGGGTAGACTGTCGGTGGAGGGACAAGAATCGCCTCTACTGACTGACGACTGCCTCAATCCCACCCAGCCCTTCCCCGTGGGCTGGTTTGTGTCAAAACGGGCATTGGAAGGGCGTTGTATGTGTGAGGGAGGGTAGGGTGGCCAGCTGGCTGACTGTTCGTGCCAGGCTGGCAGAGGGAGTCACCCAGGCCCCTGAGACCAACAGGTGGGAGGGCATGGGGGGATGTCTCCAGGCAGATCAGGGCACGCTGCAGAGAACCTTGCTGTGTTTTCCCACACGGTGATTACTTCCTCTTCAGGCGCTCCCTCCTTGCACCAGGAGAAAAACAACATCTTCCACCCCACTATTCCCATTTTGTTTTTAGCGCCTCCCTTATGTGTGTTAACTCCTGGAGCGACACCCTTCGGTGTGTTAACTCCTGGAGCGACACCCTTCTGTGTGTTAACTCCTGGAGTGACACCCTTCGGTGTGTTAACTCCAGGAGTGACACCCTTCTGTGTGTTAACTCCTGGAGTGACACCCTTCGGTGTGTTAACTCCTGGAGCGACACCCTTCAGTGTGTTAACGCCTGGAGCGACACCCTTCGGTCTGTTAACTCCTGGAGCGACACCCTTTGGTCTGTTAACTCCTGGAGAGACCCCCTTTGTGTGTTAACTCCTGGAGCGACACCCTTCGGTGTGTTAACTCCTGGAGCGACACCCTTCTGTGTGTTAACTCCTGGAGCGACACCCTTCTGTGTGTTAACTCCTGGAGCGACACCCTTCGGTGTGTTAACTCCTGGAGCGACACCCTTCGGTGTGTTAACTCCTGGAGCGACACCCTTCCGTGTGTTAACTCCTGGAGCGACACCCTTCCGTGTGTTAACTCCTGGAGCGACACCCTTCTGTGTGTTAACTCCTGGAGCGACACCCTTCCGTGTGTTAACTCCTGGAGCGACACCCTTCCGTGTGTTAACTCCTGGAGCAACACCCTTCTGTGTGTTAACTCCTGGAGCGACACCCTTCTGTGTGTTAACTCCTGGAGTGACACCCTTCTGTGTGTTAACTCCTGGAGTGACACCCTCACACCAGTGAAAACACACAGACGTAACAGCCAGCGTTTTACTGGGTCTTTTTCGCGTAACACGGCAGGAGAATAAATTCAACCTGCCAACACCGACGTGAACCCGCCTTGACTTGTCACACAAGCCCATCAAACAAGACAACACACCAAGGACGTCCTCCGTCATTAACAACCAATCCAAACCAAGTGCGTTTATTGTGAAACCATTTGCATAAAAGCGTCATGCTTTACATCCAGACGCGGCTGTGTCATGCGGTTGAGTACATCGAATGACTCCAACCTCGATGCAGAGGGGGTCTCTCGCTGCCATTTAAATGTATAGAATATAAAGAGGCTTCATCAGACACGGAACGACGCCCTTAGAGAAGCCTGGCCTCGCTGCTGGTCCTACATAATCGGGCCCAGCCGTATAGGCAGACCCAGGGCACGGTGACCTATTCCCCGAGAGTTTCCAACAGCACACCCCATCATAAATGTCAGCCGGGAATTTAACAAAGATGGGTTGAGTGACACTGAATACGGGTTGTCTATTCTGCATTAGTCCCCGGCAGGCCAGCAAAGCGTTCCCAGACCCGGCTAGTGGAACGGTGAGTCACCTTGACCTTCAGCTGAACACCAGTCGATGCTGAGCAACTTGACACCTCACCTCGTTCTCACCACGATCTCCTCTTCGTTTGCGTCAAGTTCGTAATTTTCTTAAATAAATATAGGCAGGGAAGTTCACAGCGGAAATGCATTTGATGTCTGAACAGATTACGCTGATTTAAGTGTGTAGGCATTTAGTTCAGCTGCACATCACAATATTGTTGTAAAATAATTATGAACCTGACGCATATCGGTGAGTTTGTTATTGAGAGCATTTAGCAACCACACATGTCCCTGAAAGTATTATGGCATTTTGACTGAGTTTTACAACCTTGACAAATTGAGGCGCATAAAAAAAATTCTGAGGAAAGTGGGGATATGAAGGAACATATGTCACACAAATGTTAAATATCAGCAGAAGTTAAATTCTTCTAAGTGAAATAGAAAGGACTTGGTCAGTACCAATTACAGATGTCTCCACGGGTTACGTGCCTAACTCAGGTTCTGTGAAGGATAAATGCAATCAATGAGGTTTATGCCACGGACAGGCAGGAATTACTCCATGGACTGGTGCCCGTCCACGGACCGGGGTTTGAGAAACGTTGAACTGGCAGGCTAGCCGTGGGTTCACATAGGCATTCTGTATTCTGAGCCAGAAGCTAGCGGGCTAGCTGGGGTTTTAGCGCTGCTGTGTGGAGGCTGTGCCTGCCTGCTAGTTCAAAGTGAAAAGAAGATGAATAATAAATGAAAGAGGGAGAAACACACAGACACATAAATGCATACAAACGCGGCCGCTCTCTATTTTAAGGGTGGGCTTTGAGCTTCATACAGCAAGTTGCTTCCACCCCTGGAGAAGAAACTGCTTGGTTCAGCTATTCTCACCGCCAGTCCACTTCAGTAGACGTAGTGCTCACTTACCACCTGAACCGGAACATATCGACATCACACAATATCATCGCAGAAAGCTTTTGAAATAGACTCATACAAGCTAATGTATTTAAATTTAATTGGATAAAACCGCAAAGTAGAATAGCACTAGTATATTAGTGTGTGTGTACTGTTTCCGTGCTATATGGGGAATGACGGAACGAGCATAAAGAACATCAATTCAAATGTCGGTGACACATTTAACGGGATAGGTGTGTCTGACCCCACCTCTCTGAGCAGGGGCTCGCTGATGGAGTTCAGGGTGACGGCGCCTTCGTAGGTCAGGTAGTAGAAGACGTTGAGAGCTCTGGTGGCCTCTGGACCCTGTTGCTTGTAGCCGAAGATCAGGTCAATCCACTGGTGCAGCTGGCACGACACAAACTCACTCTCCAGGGCCTGCATACAGGGAATGACAGGAACAGTTACGGGAGTGGATTCGCCTAATCGAAACCACTACAGAGCAGAAACGGGGAATTTGGATAAAAACTGGGGTAAAAAAGGGTCCCAAGGGAATATGAGACATTCAAATCGGCGTTGAGGAAGTCGTGATTATTTCGCATGTGGTCCAGCAGAAGGATCTAACATGTCTCCTGGGCACCTCTTGACCACACGGCTGAAAATGACCCTTGCCACCCTTGTCAACATGCCATAAACCAGAACAGAACTATTTAAACGTCATTTAGATAGCAGGACAACAGTCCCCATAAAGACCTGCATTATAAACAAAATGCCCCGGAAAATCCCAGCGACGATGAAAACATGACAAACACTCCAGCCCAGCGCCGCACTTGGGAATAATTTGGCTTTTTTCCGTGGGAGGACGAGAGGAGTGCTCGTATTCCCGGAGCGCTTGGAGACGTGATGGCCACCGACACACCGGGAAACAAGCTGTTCCCGTCGTCATTAGCCGCAGCAAGAGGGACAACATTTATGGTTTCTCGTAAAAACGGCGATTCCGTTAATTTGCGTTGAAGCTGTTGGCGTGGTAACAACAAAGGCTTCTAAATGCACTCCAAATTAGAATGAGGAGGCCCTGATTGTCATTGCTGCCTTGTGTCACATTAATTCTGTGACAAAACATTAAACCGGTACACTTAAATGGCAATTTATATCATTTAAATGTTTACAGCCTGGCCCGGTCCATCACTCACTTAAATGTGACTTTCTGACAGCTAATTTTCCCTCTAATTCTCTCCCACTCTCTTAATTATAACTTTCAATCAAGAAGAAACGATGACAAGGAAAGGAGGCAGACACACAAAGGAAAGAGGAGGCCCAGAAAGAGCGATGGAGGAGGAAAGAGAAAGATGGAGGAGGACGAGAGCGATGGGTGAGGAAAGAGGAAGATGGAGGAAGAAGAGAGCGATGGGTGAAGAAAAAGAAAAAGATGGAGGAGGACGAGAGCGATGGGTGAAGAAAGAGAAAGATGGAGGAGGACGTGAGCGATGGGTGAGGAAAAAGAAAGATGGAGGACGAGCGCGATGGGTGAGGAAAGAGAAAGATGGAGGACGAGAGCGATGGGTGAGGAAAGAGAAAGATGGAGGAAGAGAGAAGAGAAGGACGAGAGAGACGAGCGAGGAAGAGAGAACCAGCAAGACATTGGCCTGAACAGCGTCCCTGGCGGGCAGCAGTGGTCGGGCCTCACGGTAAACCCAGAAAGCTCTTGTATAATGACTTTATGAGAGGTGGAAACAATATCAATAAAGGGGCAGATGAGGAGGGGGGCGTAAAGCCCTGGGGCTGCAGAGCACTGAAAGGTCTCTGGGTTTTAATGTGGGCCGCCTCCCAAATCACACCCTACTTCACCTCTTCGGCGCGCTGCCTTTGCCCGGGGCCCAGTGCGCCCTTAGTAGGGTGGAGGGGGATTTGTGACCCGCGCGGGGAAGTGGAGTGGAGGAAGAAAACCATTAAAACGGAGACGGGGCACATTTGTCACATAAGTGCATAACAAATACTTTGAATAGGTTTATGGTTATTAAGGCAGAAGTATATTTCTTTAGTTACGCAATTACAGTTTGGCAACCTGGAGACAGTGAAATTAGTAGCCACAGATGGATTACTGATAGATTCAGTTTTGTATCCAACTTTTTGAACGCCCCATAACACGCTCGTGTCAAAATAAAAGAGAATATTAAGGTTCTGGGAGTGATTATGAGAAGGCCATGACCAGACAGAACCCCCCCAGAGCCCACTTACAACCGGGGTCCAGACTTCTTGTCTACGTCGCCTGTGCTGTGAAGGCTCTCATGTTAATACGCTCAAAGCTCTGTCAGAGACTGATCCGTTTTATTAGGGCTACATATCTATTAGGATGCACGTCTTCCATTGGCAAGCTGATTGTGGGGCCTTGGGAAAGGGGGGGGGGGGGTGTTTGAGTGTCACAGAGAGAGATCAGTTCATTATGCGCTAGGCTTGACCTTTGACGGGGCTTTGCTCCCCCAGTTTCCAAGCTAATGCGCAGTCTGATGGGCACTTAATGTGCACCGCAATCTCCTGTCAGTCGAGGCGGGAAACAAAGAACAGCCCGTGTTATTGCAGCTCCCTCTCCAGAGGCCCGCCTCTATGGTAATGAGGAACGCGCATTTGGGGAGGTGATGCGGGGAGGAAAACACTGTGTGTGGGGGGGTGGGGGGGTGAAGAGCCATCTTTGACTGTCTGTTAGATGCAGTTGTTTTGGCGGTGCCAAGGAATCCCCTTCTCTCATCAGAGATTCAGGGAGTGTTTGGTAACGCCTGCGGAGGTAGGCATTACCTGTGTGGTGTCTGGTTCAAAGCCCGTGTCTGGTTCAAAGCCCTTCAGTCAGTGTTGCTAAAGAAAACTCTTATCCGACGGGTTGATCAACACACAACGGCAGCTAGAAAGCCCTCTGTCTGTCCTTGGGTTGGTTTTGACGGAAACACAGTCTCTTAACATTGACTTAATAAGAATCTGTCCTTGGGTTGCTTTTGACGGGAACACACTCTCTTAACATTGACTTAATAAGAATCTGACAAATCAACGCCAGGCTAAAGGCCAACAGTAATTTGTCCAGTATAAATAAAAAAATAAAGAATTGCAGATGTGTTATGAGGAGACGTCCTCTGCGCAGGTGTCAGCGGTAACTATGACACCAAAACACACTGACCCCCACGGTAGAAAGTGGAGTGGGTGTGGCTCCGAAATTGATAGACAGGGCAATGGATGGGAGTGCAAATGTCCTGGACATCAACATTATAGCTTCCACCACGTTTTGAGGCTGCAGACAGTTGTGTTCACATCAGCTTTGCTTACAAATATCAAAGTAAAAAAAGAAAAACCAAGCCGATATGTTGGAGGTCTGGATGAGTGAAGAACACAACAGAAGCTCATGACACATTCCCGAGTTACATCCTTCAAGAACCAACGGATACGTTCATTTATATGCGCAAAAAAACGTGGTGGCCAATCCAGACGGGCCCACTCAAAGCTTCCCGCCCCGGGGGCCAGGAGGCGCGCGAAGAACATGGACACGGCGGATTCCTGAGGAGGGATCGAGATCCGCCGGGGAGATCCAGCAGGCAGCCCGGTTATTGATGGGCCAATTAGCAGCCAGTGTCTGTGCCGTCCCGTTCCACCGGGACCCTCCTGACAACCCGTGAATAATTTAGCATGCCTTTATGTAAATGCCTGGCGGGGGGAGCGGCACTGAAATATCACGATACCATTGTGATCGTTTTCTAGTTGTCAACCACCCCCCAAGCCCCCACCCCCGTCATCAACAGCTGGGTATCGTCAGCGGTTTAGCGGTTCAGAAGACTCTTTCGACACTAATAGAGGGTCGGTTGTCACCCACAGACGTTCAAAGCCTCCGACAGAAGACGTTTCACCTTCTCTTACGCGGATGATGTATGCCACGACCAAGGCCTTTCTCCCCCCCGCCCCCCCACAATCATTTTCTTTTCTGGGAATTCTGGTGGCGAGAGAAAGTGGGGTATAACATTCCCCCTGGTGTCTTCTAGGGGGTCCCGTCTTCCTCAAGGTCCTCTCTGGATGGGAATGTTGGTTCCAGGGAAAACACAGGGCCGGATCGGGTAACAGTGACCACATACTTGTTTCCTCAGCGTCTGTCAGATGTTGCAGAGTTTGTCGGCCCATACACAAGGTCTGGGGGCCTGCCTGCGTGCGTGTGTGTGTAGCATGTGTCGTAGTCGTGACTGTGTGTATATTCGGCCATGACGTGCTTTGCCCCAAATAATTGCTGGTCTTGAAACACAATAAACATACCAATTGTGTGTTTTTGAGTGGATGTTTGTGTGTTGGTACCGGCCGGGTCGACCAATCGCTGCCAGACTTCCTGTGTTACTGAGCTGGCCTCTGCATCAGATGCTCTGGAATTCTGGGAACTCCTGTATATGACAGCCTTCCTGATTGTTTCTAGGAGACCTTGGGGACTGGCAAGATCTATGTCGTTCATCCTTACATCACCCCTAACTTCTCAAATTTAGTGGGTTTAAAAGACATATATATATATATATATATATATATATATTTGCCATTAAATCATACTTGGAGTATATTCCCCCAATTTTTACTAAGCGAGTCCTAAGCAGCTGGAGTACAGGACAGTGGTAACGCAGAACAGTAACATACAGTGGGGCAAAAAAGTATTTAGTCAGCCACCAATTGTGCAAGTTCTCCCACTGAAAAAGATAAGAGAGGTCTGTAATTTTCATCACAGGTACACCTCAACTATGACAGACAAAATGAGAAAAGAAAAATCCAGAAAATCACATTGTAGGATTTTTTATGAATTTAACTGCAAATGATGGTGGAAAATAAGTATTTGGTCACCTACAAACAAGCCAGATTTCTGGCTCTCACAGACCTGTTACTTCTCCTTTAAGAGGCTCCTCTGTCCTCCACTCGTTACCTGTATTAATGGCACCTGTTTGAACTTGTTATCAGTATAAAAGACACCTGTCCACAACCTCAATCAGTCACACTCCAAACTCCACTATGGCCAAGACCAAAGAGCTGTCAGAAGACACCAGAAACAAAATTGTAGACCTGCACCAGGCTGGGAAGACTGAATCTCCAATAGGTAAGCAGCTTGGTGTGAATAAATCAACTGAGGGAGCAATTATTAGGAAATGGAAGACATACAAGACCACTGATAATCTCCCTCGATCTGGGGCTCCACGCCAGATCTCACCCCGTGGGGTCAAAATGATCACAAGAACGGTGAGCAAAAATCCCAGAACCACACGGGGGGACCTAGTGAATGACCTGCAGAGAGCTGGGACCAAAGTAACAAAGCCTACCATCAGTAACACACTACGCCGCCAGGGACTCAAATCCGGCAGTGCCAGACGTATCCCCCTGCTGAAGCCAGTACATGTCCAGCCCCGTCTGAAGTTCGCTAGAGAGCATGTGGATGATCCAGAAGAAGATTGGGAGAATCAAATGAAACCAAAATCGAACTTTTTGGTAAAAACTCAACTCGTTGTGTTTGGAGGACAAAGAATGCTGAGTTGCATCCAAAGAACACCATACCTACTGTGAAGCATGGGGCTGGACACATCATGCTTTGGGGCTGTTTTTCTGCAAAGGGACCAGGACGACTGATCCGTGTAAAGGACAGAATGAATGGGGCCATGTATCGTGAGATTTTGAGTGAAAACCTCCTTCCATCAGCTAGGGCATTGAAGATGAAACGTGGCTGGGTCTTTCAGCATGACAATGATCCCAAACACACCGCCCGGGCAACGAAGGAGTGGCTTC
>JACXGK010008770.1:0-21523 GCA_016801125.1 Novumbra hubbsi | reverse complement strand
TACCTGGCTTCTGAGGTCAGGAGTTCTCATCTGTACCTGGTCGCTGACATCAGGTGTTCTCATCTTTACCTAATCTCTGAGGTCAGGAGTTCTCATCTCTACATAGTCTCTGAGGTCAGGTGTTTTCCTCGTCTCTACCTGGTTTCTGAGGTCAGGAGTTTTCCTTAACTCTACCTAGTCTCTGAGGTCAGGAGTTTTCCTCGTCTCTACCTGGTCGGTCGGTTGAGCTGCAGCAGCAAAGCCTCAATGACTGCAGGGGAATGAATCAGGATCTACACGTGGGATTATCCCTGACAGAATCATTACGGTAGGCCCTAATGATATCCAGAGACTCTTGGCTCTGGATATTAAAGCAATCAGAAACCATGATGGTTTAGAGTGCATAAAAAGTTATTAGGAAGAATTTAGGGACTGACTAATACCTAGTCTGCCCCTGGATGCATTATGCGTTATAAAAACGTTACCAATGACATGGTGGTGGTGGTGTGTGTGTGTGTTTGTATGTGCTTTAATGCTAGGCCACAGGGAAGGAAATGATGATTAATGTGTGACTCATACATCCCTCGCTTCTGTCCTCTTCCTCCATTCTACACAATTTCTTCTCTACTCCATGCATCTTCCTGTCAATGTCAGCCATTTAAATCTCTTTTTCAATGGATTTTCTTCCTCGTCCTGCATTCCTTTTCTTCCTCGTCCTGCATTCCTTTGATCCTCTTCCTCAAGCTGTCACCATATTATTATTTGACTTCCTTCCACCCCTCCTCCTCTATGCTCTCTATGTTACTCCCATCCCCTCAATGTTTCTTTTCTCTCAGTGATTTATTAAGTGTTTTTATTCAGTCCGGTTTGTGGTAAGAACTGTATGTTTCCCCAATGTGGTCATACACCGGCAAAATATCAGGAAGTGCAGCTCGGTTTCCACCTTATTCTGTGGGCAGTGTAAACATACAGTTTTGGCCCTCACTTACCAAAGCCATGCTCACTGAGTCTGTGCATAGTTCCACCAGAAATCAGCTAATTCTTGCCCCTGCATGCAACTGTTAATTTGAGGTGAGACATTTGCGTGTTTTAGAGACCTGATGAGGGGGGGCAGCTACTATTGACCAACAGAAATGCAGCCTTTTGCATTTGCGTATGCACCCAAAATAATGTGGGCAAGGTATAGCTATATATAGTGGTACCATTCCACTCTTACTTCAGATACAGTATAGCTATTTTCTGCCAAAAAGGTGTACACCACTATCCCCCTATAAGGATTCTCTGTAATTGGTGTGAAATTGGTCCGGGCACAGCGTATTCTCTGTTTAGGGTGTTTTTGATTGGGCAAATAAGCACGACACCAAGTAAAGGGGAAACAGATACGACGTCTGTAGTCAAACCACATCCTTATTGGGATGTTCTTTTCAGTCGTGTACAAGGTCAATCATGCCTTCCTCTCTTTCACTCTCTGTCTCCCATCCGTTTCTCTCTCTCCCCCTCACTCTCTAACTCCATCCCTTTGTGATTATGTGTGTGTGTGTGAGTGTGTGATTCAGCAAAGTGCTGAATACTGGCTGCTACTATGGTTCAAACCCCTGTCAGTGGGACGCCTTTGAAGTGCTGCAGCCTTCTCTCCCCCTGCATCTCTCTCCATTTCTCTCCCCCTGAATCTCTCACCATTTCTCTCCCCCTGAATCTCACTCCAATTCTCTCCCCCTGCATCTCCCTCTCCATTTCTCTCCCCTGAATCTCTCTTAATTTCTCTCCCCCTGCATCTCTCTCCAATTCTCTCCCCCTGAATCTCACTTCATTTCTCTCCCCCTGCATCTCTCTTTATTTCTCTCCCCTGCATCTCTCTCCATTTCTCTCTCCCTCTATCCCTCTTCATCTCTCTCTCCCTGCGTCTCTCATAATCTCTCTCTCCCTGCATCTCTCTCCATCTCTATTTCTTTCCCCCTGCATCTCTCTCCAATTCTCTCTCCCTGCATCTCTCTCCATCTCTATTTTTCTCTCCATCTATCTCTCTCCAATTCTCTCTCCCTCCATCCCACTCTATATTTTTCTCTGTCCATTTATCTCTCCCTCCAACTCTCTCCCCTCTTCTCTCTCCCTGATTATCCTCTTTCTCCCTTCATCTTTCCCTCCGCTGCCTCCTCCGCCTGTTACACTTTTTAAGTAGGACCAGGAATCACTGCAGTCCATTTTGTCACGCTGCTGTGGAAATGAGAGCTGCTGTGGAAATGAGAGCTGCTGTGGAAATGAGAGCTGCTGTGGAAATGAGAGCTGCTGTGGAAATGAGAGCTGCTGTGGAAATGAGAGCTGCTGTGGAAATGAGAGCTGCTGTGGAAATGAGAGCTGCTGTGGAAATGAGAGCTGCTGTGTGTGATGTGTTTGGTGTGTGTGTGTGTGTGTGTGTGAATGCTTGGGGGGTTCTCTACAGATGCTAGCCTAATCATTTGTGCAAAGATCTAAATACACAAAAATGCCAAACAGGGCTCCTAATCCCGGACGTGGTTTAAGAAAGGTGAAGCGGTCCCCCCATCCAGCGTGTTATTTTGACTTAAAAGAGTGTTCATGAGCTCCTGTCAGAGCAGTAGATCTGTATCGTGAGTGATAAACAGTTTCTGTTGAATGAGATCATCAACTCTACTTTCTTTCCTACAAAGACCCAGCTGTCACAAAGAAACCCAATGTCCATATTTCATCTGCCAGGCCTGAAAACAGTTATCTTTATGCTTTGGATGTCAGACAATGGAGCAGATAAGGCTATTGTCAAAAACCTGTGTCTGACAGTGTTCAGTTAGGGAGGAGGATAATACTGGTCTGCACCCTGGCATACACAAAGTAAAGACAAACAATTCTGTACCACGAAAATAACTATTTTTCCAAACCCTAACCCTAACCCTAAACCTAACTCTACAGACCAGAGTCGAGTCCTGGTCCTTGCAACCGGGTCAACATGCCTTAGATGGCAGCCTGGGAATAAGAAAACAATGAGGAGTTATCATGAGATCCTCCAGACAGGGACTGTACTGTCAGACATTCCACAGGGGAAGAGGACTTATAGAGAAAAGGGAAGCAAGGAGAAGAGAGAAGGGTGGTGGAGAGGGAAAGATGTAGGAGAGGAAGGTTGTAGAAGTAAAGGGGGAGGATATAGGGATGGGTGAATGAGGAAAGGGGAAGGAAGTAAAATGAGAGGGAACAGTGGAGGAGAGGGACGGATGGAAAGGGTGTAGGAGAAGAGGCCAGGATGGAGTAGGAGAGGGGAGGGTGTAGGAAGAAAGGGGAAGGATAAGGATGTAGGAGGAGAGTGAAGGGTAAAGGAGGAGAGGGAAGGATGGAGAGGGAAGGCGTGATGAGGAGAGAAAAGGGTGGTGGGGGACAAGGAAGGGTGGATGAGTAGAGGGAAAGGTGGAGTAGGGGAGGGAAGACAGAGGGAGCGTAGCACCACGCCTGAGTGCCAGAGTGGGTCACTGGGTTAGTAAAGGAAGTCACTGTCTTAATGGGTTGTGTGTGTGTGCGTGTGTGTGTGTGTGTGTGGCATAACCCACACAGCATGGGAAAATATGAACCGCTGGAGAACTCCCAGCATCCCCTACTCCATGTCCATCAGCAGCACTCACTTCTGTTACTCTACTTCCAGTCCAGCCAGATTCCTTCCTCTACCACTGGGATTTCATATCCTCCGTCCCCCACGGCAAGTCCAAATGTGTGTGTCTGTATGCGTGTGGGTGTGTGTGTGGGTTTAGAGTGGGGTTTTGTGTAATGTGTGTGTGTGTGTGTGTAGGTTGTGGTGTGTTTCTTCGTGTACTCTCTCCCCCCTCCCCTGTTCCCCTCTCTCTTCCCTCACCCCACATCACCACCCCTAATCCCCCTCTTCTCTATCTCTATTTCTGTATATGCTGTGCTTTGATGTCCACAGTCATGGAAAGTACACGGCTGACTCAGGATCAAATCCCAGCACCTTCATGGTGGAGGGACTCACAACAGATGAGTCCTCATTTAGGAGTATTAACTCATAGCAACACACACACACACACTTACTTCTGCACTCTCGCCATACATCACAGCTCCCATCCTGTCACTGTTTCTGACACTCACACCCTCCTTCACACACACACACACAGAATCACCTGCCGAATCTACAGAGCTGTTCTGTCTGGAATTTTAATCAGAGATCATAGAGCTACATGAGGAGACAAACCAACACAGCCTGTCCAGAAATCCATATAATATGATACATCCGTCACAAGGTTAGGGTTAGGAAGGGAAATGGTTAGGGTTAGGAAGGGAAATGGTTAGGGTTAGGAAGTGAAATGGTTAGGGTTGGGAAGGGAAATGGTTAGGGTTAGGAAGGGAAATGGTTAGGGTTAGGAAGGGAAATGGTTAGGGTTAGGAAGGGAAATGGTTAGGGTTGGGAAGAGAAAAACAGCGACACAGAGTGATTGGCAGAGGTGAGGAGACAGTGTAGAGTGTGGAGTGTGTGTGTGTGTGTAAGGGGTAGAGGGGGAGGGAAAAGGGTGAGACAGCAGTCTTGCTTGAGAAAATGTTGCTTTCCCATCTCCTGTCAGATATGAATGTAATGGGAAATATCCGTCATAGGCTATGTTGATGACACGACTCCTCAGTACACTGGGCTGGGCTGTCAATTAGCCCGCAGCACACACATACTTGTACGCAAGCATGGAAAGCCACCGCTTGACATGTCAACCACAGCGATCATGTCAGGGTGAACATGTTTCGTCCACCAGTCAGCCTGGGCTATTTCTTAATCTATGGACACTCCCATTCTGTGTCGGTATGAAACGTGCCAAACTCAAGTGCAGGGACATTGGAAAGAGGAAAGAACAGATAGGGAATACGGATGTTTGCCAGTCAACCTCCTGGCAATGCTGCATTCATAAACAATATCTCCTAATATACCTCCCCAGGTCTATTAGACTATTATATATATAGACTATTAGGTCTATTATTCTGGTCTCCTAGTGTACTATTCTGGTCTCCTAGTGTATTGTTCTGGTCTGCGAGTGTACTGTTCTGTTCTCCTAGTGTACTGTTCTTGTCTCCTAATGTGCTGTTCTGGTCTGCTAGTGTATTGTCCTGGTCTGCTAGTGTACTGTTCTTGTCTCCTAATGTACTGTTCTGGTCTCCGAGTGTATTGTTCTGGTCTGCTAGTGTACTGTTCTTGTCTCCTAATGTACTGTTCTGGTCTCCGAGTGTATTGTTCTGGTCTGCTAGTGTACTGTTCTTGTCTCCTAATGTACTGTTCTGGTCTCCGAGTGTATTGTTCTGGTCTGCTAGTGTACTGTTCTGGTCTCCTAATGTACTGTTCTGGTCTCCGAGTGTAATGTTCTGGTCTGCTAGTTACTGTTCTGGTCTCCTAGTGTCCACTTCCTGTCTTCTAGTCTCCTGTTCCCACTTTATCACACATTCTCTCCTCATCTCTCTGCTGTTCCTCTCTTTTTTGAGTCATTGTGTCAGCTGTATTACCCAGGATCCTCCAGGAGCCTCTCTACCTGCCGCATTCACCGGTCACCCCATTCAACCGCAGCACTTTTCTATCAGGTCATCGCTCACAGACCCTCCTACAGTACACACTTTACACATGCACGCATGTTCTGTGAGACAGGTACCACATGCTCAGTGAAACAGGTACCACATGCTCAGTGAGACAGGTACAACATGCTGTGAGACAGGTAGATTATGCTCCGTGAGACAAGTACAACATGCTATGAGACAGGTACATCATGCTCCGTGAGACAAGCACAACATGCTGTGAGACAGGTACAACATGGTCGGTGAGACAGGAATATCATGCTATGAGACAGGCACATCATGCTCTGTGAGACAAGTACAGCATGCTGTGAGATAGGTACACCATGCTGTGAGACAGGTACAACATGGTCGGTGAGACAGGAATATCATGCTATGAGACAGGCACATCATGCTCTGTGAGACAAGTACAGCATGCTGTGAGATAGGTACACCATGCTGTGAGACAGGTACAACATGGTCGGTGAGACAGGAATATCATGCTATGAGACAGGCACATCATGCTCTGTGAGATAGGTACACCATGCTGTGAGACCAATACGCTATTCTGTAATAGAAGTACACCAAGCTCAGTGAGGCAGGTAATCCATGATCTCTCTAAAACAGTGACATCATGCTCTCTCATACAGAAGCAAGACGATACCCGCCCCCCCCCCCACACACACACACACCTGCTACAAACTGACCAAAAGGACAGTCCCAGCTTCTAAAGCAACAGACATACATTGTAGAGACAGAAAAGCAGAGGACATCTGTCCAGAAAGTTACTTACAGCATTTGATAAAATGGTAATGGGACATGTTGTCCGTGTTGCGGTCAGTCAGTCAGTCGAAGACAGAGACAGACACAGGTACTGTAGCTACAGGTCCCTTCCTCCCAGCACAGCTAACAGTAGCGCTAGTGAACCGCTACAATGCATTATTCATTTAGCCGTTATCCACGCCGCTTCTCTTGGCATAATTCACTATAGGACTCGTGTTGCCGTCGAACACACACACACACAGACACAGACACAGACACCATCGCAAGGCTGCAGCGCTTGCAGCTCTCCCTGCCGTCAGCAAGACAACCGGCACACAACCTCTCCCCGACCATGACTGGCGCACGTGCACAGCGTGCGTCACTGACTGACAGCGCTGACGGCCCGCCTCCAGTGCAACACACCCCCCTGACGCAATGCTCCACACACTCAGAGAGACACACACACACACTCGCGCTACGTGCCTGACACAAAACGCGCATTCACGCTAAACGTCGACGCACCACACACCCTCGCACATTATTTGTCCATGTGTCTGACATCGACACGCATCTTACCACTACACACTGATGTCTAACAAACACCTTCCTTGGCCACCCATCAGCTGGGAGCAAACGGGGGCAGAATTAATTGTAGTGCCAGTTCACTATGGAAGATCGTAGAGAAAGAGGATTGAAAAGGAGAGGAAACAGAGGTAGATATGGATACAAATAAAATAAGTCGTAGCGGCAGAGAGATGGTAGACCAAGGTAAAATGGATTTAGATGGGTAGTGAGAAGCAGAGATCCAGTTGCAGATGAATACAGGTAGAGATGTGTAGACATACAGATGTGTAAAGGTAAAGATGTGTAGAGATAGAGATGTGTATGGGTAGGGATGTGTAGAGGCAGAGATGTGAAGAGGTAAAGATGTGTAGAGACAGAGATGTGTATGGGTAGAGATGTGTAGAGGCAGAGATGTGTATGGGTAGAGATGTGTAGAGGCAGAGATGTGAAGAGGTAGAGATGTGAAGAGGTAGGGATGTGTAGAGGTAGAGATGGGTTTGGGAAGAGATGTCTAGAGGTAGAGATGTGTAGAGGTATATATATATATATATATGTATGGGTAGAGATGTCTAGAGTTAGAGATGGGCATGGGTAGAGATGTCTAAAAGCAGAAATGTGTAGAGGTAGAAATGTGTACGGGTAGATATGGCTAGAGTCAGAGATGTGTAGAGGTAGACATGGGTATGGGTATAGATGTTGAGAGGCAGAGATGAGTATGGGTAGAGATGTCTAGAGGCAGAGATGTGTAGAGGTAGAGATGGGTGGAGGTAGAGATGTGCATGGGTAGAGAAGTCTAGAGGGAGATTTGTGTAGAGGTAGAGATGGGAATAAATGTCTAGAGGCAGAGATGAGTATGGTAGAGATGTCTTGAGGTAGGGATGTGTAGAGGTAGAGATGGGTATGGGTATGGGAAGAGACGTCTAGAGGTAGAGATGTGTAGAGGTATATATATGTATGGGTAGAGATGTCTAGAGTTAGAGATGGGTATGGGTAGAGATTTCTAGAAGCAGAAATGTGTAGAGATATGAAGAGGTAGAGATGTGTAGAGGTAGAAATGTGTATGGGTAGATATGGCTAGAGTCAGAGATGTGTAGAGGTAGAGATGGGTATGGGTATAGATGTCTAGAGGCAGAGATGAGTATGAGTAGAGACGTGTAGAGGTAGAGAAGGGTATAGGTAGAGATGTGTAGAAGTAGAGATGGGTATGGGTAGAGATGTCCAGAGACAGAGATGTGTAGAAAGTAAAGGACATGAGATAAAAGCAAATAGAAGAGTAGAGGTAGATGACAGAGAGCAACACAAACACACACGCCCTCACTCACCATAACTCTCCTCATGTCTTTGACACCAACACACTTCCTCTCACACACACACAAACACATCATCCCTTGAACGACGGAGAAATCAAGATTGTGAAGAACATTTTTAAAACAACATACAGACAAGGAGCGATAGAGGGAGGTAGAGAAGGAGCTAGAGTGATGTTAAGCTTCTGCAGTGCGGCTCTGTTCCGCCCCGTTCTACTGCGTTCTGCTTTGCTCTGTTATGTTCTGAGGTGTTCTGTTCTGCTGTGCCCTGTTCTACTCCGTTCTGCTTTGCTCTATACCCCGCTGATGTTCTCTGTTCTCCTCTGTTCTGTTCTCTTTTTCTCTGCAACGTTTAAAATGTTCACCAGTGTTTTTTTAACTGGCCACAAATGAGCTCCACATAACCAAGGTAACCATTTAAGGACAGGTCACACACCCTTACGCACACTCCATCATCTGTCAGCCACATCTCACATGGCACCATCACACCCCGGATTTAAACGTCATTAGTGTCTGTGTGTGCGCCTGCGTGAGTATGTGTAGAAGCTGCTGGTATATCCTGAGAGGGAATGTTTTCTTCTGCCAACCAGTCAACTTCTGCTTTTTACACCTACATGAAACAAAGAGAGACAGAGAAAGTGATAGGGAGAGAGAGAGAGAGATAGGGAGAAAAGGCAAGAGAGGGAGAGATCGAGGGAGAGAGAAAGAGAGATATGTGCAGAGAGCAAAGAGGAAATACCAGAGGCATGCACGAGTAAACTCTGTCATATAGAATCAGGTCACAAACTTTCCTTCTCCTCCAACAGAGGAGTGAAAAACAGCAGCGACAACAAACCTTCAACATCCAACACGTCCCCCTAGAGAAAAGTGCCTTTTAGCTCTTGTGTGTTTGCGTGTGTGTCGTAAGTAAATGATGAATATCAACAACAGCCAAAGAGAGGGAGTCAGGCAGTGTGAGGGAAAAGAGGATCGAGAGGGGGACATGGATGATAAAAAATCTGCCTGCCTACCTGTTTATTAGTCTGACTGTCTGTCTGTTTGAATGACTCTGTCTGTCTCAAGGCTGACTTTGACCCTTGACCCCGTCAGAAGCCAGTCCCGCAGAGGACAGATTAGTGTCCGTGTGTAGATGTCTGTCTGGGAAAGGGTTTTTACCTGTCAGTCAACAGAGTGACAAGGGGCCAATCACTCTACTAGCCACCAGGAGGATGTATACTAATCCACACCGTCACAATGCATCTTGGGAGACTTTTACCCAGTGGCGGCCAGCCCGGTTTGAGGGGCGGCTCATTCATTATTTTACAAACAGTACCCAGGATGGTTGAGGGGGAATTTGAACAGGGAATCGGTGAAAGAACACTCGGAAAAAGTGCAAGTCGAACTGCAATCTCGCTATAATGCGAGTTGATCAGGTATTATTTTATGTTTTGCAAAAGCATTTTAATTAGTCCGATTGGTTTGTTATATTACAGGTATAATACCTTTATTAAGGTAATACCGTACCTTAATTTGGCCGCACAGTTATATAAACCAGGTGACATGTGATTGAAAGGTAAGCTCCAACAATAATATAAATAAACTCCTTCAATATAAACCTAAGAAGCTAGTTGGTCATGCACTTCTATGTTGTATAACAGAGTACATCCTATGCATTAGCAAATGCAATCTATGTATGCACACCAGCGTCCGATCATGCCAGCATGTACAGTATACCATTTGGAGTATACCGTCACCATTTTTAATTAAAACTGTCGCTTGAAATAACACCTTCCATCTATAATGGCACCGTCAACCTGTTCTAGAGTAGATTTACACTGCAGCACAATAACAGTATTTATGTGTAGACTGCCTCGGGGGTTACCTCTGCCGTCACCACTCCGCAAAGGTCTGCCGGTGTGTGTTTGTGTCGGTCTGTGTGTTTTTAAAGGGCACATTGTGATCAGTTTGGGGCCAAGTCACAGCGCTTCACACCAGGCGAGGCTCGCCTGTTGAATGTCTAAACTTGTTACCGTGGTGACACTGTTTATACACATTTGAACCTATACACACACACTCCCAACACAGACATGCCAAACAACACACACATGCACATTGTGAGGTGCAGTAAGCTGTGAAAGTGTATTCAAACTGGTCAGTAGAAACATTAATAAAACTACAGAGACAAACCTTTTCCATTGGCCACCAGACACTGGTCATACCGTTCACGGTTTATCATGCTAATGCCTAATTACATTCGCATGACGTGACAGCTCTGCAACTGTAACAGCCGCAAAGGAACGCGCTACAGTAGAGTTTGAAATCACCACAGTGAGACACATCTAAACAGTCTGACACATCGCAAAATGAGGTCTCGGTGTAAGGTACTCGCGGGCTAATCGACTGAATCAGTGTTGCTACGCAGTCGTGGCCTAACATTCCAGAAAGTCTCCGACTAATGGAGTCCCCGTCTCCTAGACTGTAATTAGGTCAAATCCTGACAGGGAGAACTACCGCACTGCATCAACCAGCTAGAATCACGTCCCACATTTGGTTAAACATACTACAGGATGACAAACAAATATCAACGAAACAGGATGTGTGTTTGCCTGTGCAGGCGTGTGTTTGCCTGTGCAGGTGTGTGTTTGCCTGTGCAGGTGTGTGTTTGTCTGTGCAGGTGTGTGTTTGTCTGTGTGTACCTCCAACAAGTGCCAGAAGACTCTGCTGAGGATTCTCACATTTGTCACATTGACCCAGTGTTTCGGTGTGTCTACTTCGTAGGATTAAATGTAAAGAAAAAATTATGAATAAAACCAGAGTCCCTATTCAGGTCAACAAATTGTCAATTCGATGAAATCCTACGCAATAAAACCTGACAAGGAAAAAGGATATCTAAATAGGTAAATATTGACACAAGCATATCCTGACCAAAACATGCTGTCGTTTAAATTAATACAAGTGGATGTTTCTAAGACATCCTGAGGTATCAAGGGGTTCTCATCCTGATAAACCGTTGTTCAAAATTAATCATTTTTTCTCGTGGCCCAGGGAACATTGGGTTACATTAATTAACCATTGAGGGGGACCTCTGTAGATCAGTTATTCATATGGCGTGATATATTTACACAAATAAATATTTATTCATTTTACAAACAAAATTTATAATTTGGAATTCTATTAGTATACTTTAAAGTCTAGATGTCTGAACAGCGAAAACGCAAAGAAAGGAAATGGCAAGAAATCTACATTAACTGAATAAGGGTGAATAATTATCTACCTGCTGGTTAAAACACGTGTGAAGAAGGATGCGTACGTGATATAACAGGGTGTACAAGGTGATGTGTAAACCCTTAAGGACAGATTTTGTTCCCTGGGCTGAGAAGATGCAGAGTGTGCTCTTGGATTGGTTTACTGTACAGAACAGAAACAGACAGGTGGCAGAGAGTGTATTCAGATAACTGAATCAAACTGACGTAAATGACGATCAAATGTATTTATAAAGCCCTTTTTACATCAGCAATTGTCAGCAATTGTCACAAAACACCCACCCTGAGCAAACAACAACAACGATAAACAGTCCCTAGGAAAAACTCTAAAACGGGCAGAAATTTCAGAAGAAAACCTAGAGGGGAACCAGACTCGGAGGGGTGACCAGTCCTCTTCTGGCAGTGCCGGGTGAACATTTTAAGAGTACAAACTGTAGTAATTAACGAACACAAACACACACACATAAACACACATACTGATACCTGGGGTAAATCCACAGATCTCCTCTGTATATGTGTGTGTATAATCTGTTTTAATCTCAGTATCAACCTGAATTACAACCCATAATCCCAGGATCCTCCCCTGCAAAAGAGCAACTCAGGCCGGGGATCCACTGATCTGGACTTGCAGATCTAGAAATAATTCTCTGTAATTGCTTCTACTAATGGCGATATTGACCCAGTTCTGACAGGGTGTTACTACTCTACAGTCAACATCTACAGTAGAGGACTGTACCCAGTACTTCATCCCTGGTCTACTGCAGCGTCAATATGTTCCCGCACACACGACAATAAAATATCTCCAGTTTGATAAAATGCTGCAGGAAATTGAACCTTTTAACTCTTTGCCAGTCTGCCAGTCTTAAGGCACACTGAGACAGTGTTCAAACTAGCAACAGAGCTGCCAACTAGGACAGTAGACGGTCCCTTCTAATGTTAGCATCAACAGCAGGTAGCCAGGCTTCTGCCAGGGACAGAGACATGGCAGTGTGTGGAGACTGCCTTGTGTGAGGATTCAAAATTGTATTATAATATTGAATTATTATTAATTTATTGGGGATTTTTAAGCAATAAGGCACAAAGAAGTGTAGTAATATTACATAGCTAACGCCTGTTCTTACACGCGGCACATTTTAGCGAGTTCAGCCGTAAACCGGTAGATTGGTAATATACTAAAATACCAAAGGTGTCAAATTCATATTATCAACTGCTTACCAACACATTCAGAGCGGGGGGAAAAAGACAATCATCATGCTTTCATTGAAATCAAAGTCAAAATGCTACATTTCAGTCTTTTGCATTAGAAAACAAATCATTGTGAAAAACAATCCCAATTCCTGCACATTTCTAGGAACTTCCAGAAATATTCTGTTTTCCAAAATCCCAGACGGATAATCTCACAATCTGAAATAAAAAAATCTGGAAACTATAACATTTGAATGCCACTACTGACACAAAAAAGGATAAACCAACAAAATATTTTGTGAGTTGCTAACATCAAACCCCAAACCTTAGTAGGCCCTCTAACAAAGATCAAGTCAATAATTTGTAAAGGACCAGGTTTTCAGGGAAAAGATATAGAGTGAGGAAGGAGAGTGTTAAGAGGAGTGAGTGAGTGAGAATTGGGAGAGTGGGAGTGATGAGGGGGGAAAGGGCGAAATGAAGGAGGAGGGAGTGAGGAGGGAGAGAGGGGACAGGAAGGAAAAAGGGGTAAGGAGGGTGAGAGGGAGGGAGAAGGGGAAGGAGGGAGAGTGGGTGTGAGGAAGGAGAGAGGGGGAATGAGGGAGAGAGGGTGGGAGGAAGGAGAGAGGGGGAATGAGGGAGAGAGGGTGTTATGAAGGAGAGAGGGGGAATGAGGGAGATAGGTTGTGTGGAAGGAGGAGGGAGGAGGGAGAGGAGGGTGAGAGGGAGGAAAAAGGGGAAGGAGGGAAAGAGGGGAGAGAGGGAGTGAGGAACAACAGTTCCAAAATGGATGCTTTCTTCCTGAACTCTTTCTTTGTCTAGCCTGAACTCTCCAATTTCTTATTTCACACTGTCTTTCTCCACTCCTCTCTTCTGACGGTTTTCACTCTTTCTCTTCATTCCTCCTTTCGTTTGTTTCCTCTTTTTCCCTCTCCTGTTCCTTTCTCTCTGTCTCTCAACAGCCAGCAAGCATAATGGACAGTAAAGAATGGAGACCCTCAATAACCATATATACAAAGAAACACCGGCAATCCCACCAGCCCCTGACACAGTCCCACAATGCAGCATTCACTTACCTTGTCCTGACCGAGCCCGTCCACAACTGACAACCATGACCGCCGCTGCCGCCAACTGCCGCTTACTCACACACACACACACGCCCACACTCACGCACACACTCACACACACACAATGACTCTGTACACTCAAACGCCGACTCCCAAGAAAGCCATGACACAAACCCCTGTGTGCCTGCTCACGCCGGCAGCCACCGAGCCACTGAGTCACAGGCCAACCAGGACAGGCAGGCAGACCATGCTGGGTAGGTTGTGAAGCCACTGTCAGCTGTTCCGGTCAACGTCATAACATTCCCCAAGCATCCCCCTTCGCAGAGCCACGCTCATTCAGCTGTCAAATCGGAGCTGAGCGAAAGAGAGAAACACGAGGAGCGAGAGGGAAAGACAAACCAGAAAGGGGGGCGATAGAGAGAGAGGCTGGGTCGGGGAAAGCGAGTGCAGAAGTGAGCAAGGTAGAGTTCAGGGGAGAGTGCCAGGGAGAGAGTGGGGGATAGAGAGAGAGGGTGATACCATGGGAGAGGATTGTTCAGACCACTGATCTGTGGTAGGATCTGCGGGATACTAAAGGACTCTAGCCTAATACCAGAACTGTGTCCAAGTTGTCCTGACACGCAGCCAGACCTACATGTCATTCCAGAGCATTACAGGAAACCAAACATTCAGCTTTCCTCTGCTCAACACGAAAGTATGCGAAAAAACACGCACACATAAGTACACAGATATACACATATACATTGTATCCAACAGTGCAAATGTGCAGCAACTCACTAGCAGCAGGTAGGACATCCACAAACATCCGCAATCAATACCAACAGGGAACAGTTCCCCAGTCCACATCAAGAGAGAACCGTTTCCCAGTCCACATCAACAGGGAACAGTTCCCCAGTCCACATCAAGAGAGAACCGTTTCCCAGTCCACATCAACAGGGAACAGTTCCCCAGTCCACATTAAGAGGGAACAGTTCCCCAGACCACATCAAGAGGAAACAGTTCTGCAGTCCACATCAACAGGAACAGTTCCCCAGCCCACATCAACAGGAACAGTTCCCCAGCCCACATCAACAGGGAACAGTTGCCCAGCCCACATCAACAGGGAACAGTTCCCCAGCCCATATCAACAGGGAACAGTTGCCCAGCCCACATCAACAGGGAACAGTTCCCCAGCCCACATCAACAGGGAACAGTTCCCCAGCCCACATCAACAGGGAACAGTTCCCCAGCCCATATCAACAGGGAACAGTTGCCCAGCCCACATCAACAGGGCAGCATCAGAGACAGTCAGCAGAGACAAACAGCAGAGACATCCAGCAGTGAGTCAACAGGGAGTTAACAGAAACATTCAACAGAGACAGTCAACAGTGCTCCTCTTCCTTCACACAACACAGGACGTGCCAATGACACCAAGAGCCACTCTACTCCCTGAGGTGACTGAAGAGATATGGCATGCCAACCTGGATCCTTAGACCAACACTACCTGTTACCGTCCCTTTAGCCAGTGGTGAAGATGTCTGAGTGCAACACCGGAGCTCCTACCCATTATGGACCCCAACACACATAGCCTGCTTAGCCAGCAATCAAATGATTAGCCGTTCCTCAGAACTTTCTGTGAAAATCCAGTAGAGCTGTTCTCCGTCACAAGTGGGCAAGGAGAGTTACTGAGCTTGTGCTGCAAGGAGAGAATAAGCCTGTCATACACAACTTCACCAGGGGTCTATGTGACAGCCCAGACATCGCAGTCAGCCCTCTACTCACCGAGTTAGAAATGCTTAATTTCCTCAAAGATGACCTTACTCTTTCATCATCTCTTTATGAATTCAATTATAGAAGCCAGCCAGAGAGTCATTCAAAATGGATTGGTCCAACGGGACTCATTTCAGAACCACTTTTTTACTGGCCGTTCATGTAAACCATCCGTGCGATCTGAACACACAGTCAACCTATCCGTACGAATTACACCCTGGCTTCTATAACTTCAATATAAATGACCAGAAATGGCCCTCGGTATATTCATGAAGCCATATTAATATTAGATGAACGCTGCCTAAGGGGGATGATTTGGAAAGATCTGTCTGCATGGCTCTCCTCAAACATCATCACCATCAACACCACAGCTGGCCGCTGCCAGAACATTCTGTAATAACGTGCGCTACACAACTCCAAACAAACACATCAGAACCCTTGCAGCTGCGGGCAAATCTTTACAGCGCAGCATTTGATGGATCACCCTTGAAGTTGAGTTTTTTTTTTACCGTTTTTACGCACTGAGAATACAAAATGACAACTACAGCACTGAGGCTGGATATGGCTGAACGCTTCTGTTTCCAGCATGCTGACAAGATGAAACGGCAAAGACTGGGCAATTAGATTGGTTTAACCGTGACCTCTAACCCCTAACCTACAGCAGTAATCGTCTGTCTCGCTGAGTCGGAGTAGGTCAGACCAGTAATCAATCAGACGGGGGGGGGGGGGGGGGTTTCCGCGACAACATAAAATCTAACTCTCGCTGAGGTGTTAATGTTGTTGCTATTGAACACTAGAGGGTTGAGTACCTCAAAGCACCAGTTAACCAGCTTAATTTATCTGCTGTAATTCAGCAGCCAGTTTACAGCCAATAGCCCCTCATGTACTCATTGGTGACCGGTATGTCCGAGGTAATAGTGAGATGATTCTCACACGTGACAACACACACACACGGACCACCAGACACCCTACACACAGACCGGTGACGTTACAACGCTGCGTGTTTATTTACAGATAACAACCGTGGCGACCTTGAGAGATTTAAAACATCTCATGATCAATCAAAAAGCCATTCAATGAGGAGAAAAGAGAGAATCCGTTTTTCCACACATTCATCGTGCCTTTCACACGCACACACACAAACACACAGCATAGAATTTCATGGTATATTTAGAACCATGACAACTGCACAGCACATTTGCCTGTCATTTCATTCCTTACAGCCGGAAGCGATACCACACATACAGACACACACACACACTTACGCACAAAAACACGTTGCCCAGACCAACACAACGCCAATACATACACCTGCTCTCTCCCGCTGCTCCCTTTAACCAGGAGGGTTCTCCAGAAGACTCCCGGACACTCTCTCCGATGGACGAAGATAAAAAAACAGCCCCATTCGTCCTACATGATCTGAGAAAGACAGGTATGTTTACATTGACAAGAGAGGAGAAGAAACCCAGAGCCCTACCAGTGGAGACTGTTCACAGGAACAAGGGATGAAGGAAGGAGAGAAAACGTGTCTCTCCGCCAAACCAAAGAAAAACGCCCGCCTCCCACGCTCCTCCACCCAATCAATTTCACACTCTTGCACCTCCCCGCCACTGTGATGTCATTCATTCATCCGTTTCCCCCGTTGCTATGGCAATTGTACCGCTTGTAGCGTTGGCTTCTTTTCCTCAGTTTTCCCACTCCCCCATTTTTACTCCTCCCCCTTTCTCCGACCCGTAACGATCCCATTCTGTGGGGTACAGAAACGAAGCCTGTCTCCTCCCCCTCGCCCTTCCTGTCCTGTCTTACAGCAGGGGTACATGGTTCGGGGGGGGGGGGGGTCAGCGCAGAGCACCGACTGTCCTCTGGATTATCACAAATAGACTCAAGGCACCAACAAAGGAACACACATTTAGCATAATAATAATAAATATGTCTCCTGCACGGCTCTTGCCACCACACACACACACACACACACACATAGCACAACCCTTCCCAACCCAGTGCAGTGCTGTCTGATCTCATTTGACCCCTGGGTCAGTCCAGCCGAGAAACCCATTTTGACATTTTTCATCCTCCCAGAGTTAACCCTCATTTGGACAGTAGGAACAGTTGACCCTCCTTTATTTAGACGTATACAAGCACACATAAACACACACATCAGCCGCACACACACACACTTGCTCCCTTCTTGGGAATCCGGGGACAGAACTGAACTTACGGTGTGAATGAGAGTCAATTGGACACTAGCTCAAATCCTCTCTTGTTAACACCATCGACTGGAAGAATATTTGGGGATTTTTCTACACAATTTCGCATTTTGTGTTCCAACTCCTTAAGCTGATGCCAGGAATATGTTTCTAATGCTTCCCCATGGACTTATTGGCCTAATCCCAAATCAAGCACGCCCTCTACACCCTATGCATTTATGGTGATCTGAGAGGGTTTGGTTAGTGTGAGCAAACTGCTAAGAGCTCCACCTTTCCCTATGGGAGGGTGTAACATCAACCAAATAATTTATTACATCAGGAACACAGTATGCAGGGTTTAGGGGTTGACTTGTAATTGGACTGTTGAGTTGTTTTTACCTTGTGTTGTGTATCTCTTCATATCATCTTCATTGTCTTGTGTTGCTCGTCTATTGCTTCTTTGGTTAACTGCTCCACCCAAACTCACTGTTTCTCCATAACACAACGTTGAATCATCTGTGGATCAGCTGTGCACAGCAGCTGACGGAAGGCTAGTGTTACAGCAGAAGACTCACAGCAACAGCTAACTTTCTCCTGTAATCTCATAATAGTAGCTAGCTAATCAACTCGGCTGAAACTTTGCTATAACTGGCTGGCTCATCAAGCAATTATAGCGATTATTGTAAGATCAAGGGTCGGTTCACAAATAAGGGTAGCTTAGTTTAGTCCCGGACTAAACAAATAAGGCTTAATGTAAATCTAGATAAAAAATTGTCAGGGCTAGAGAGCTAATTGTTTTAGTTTGCACTCAGTCAAACAGTTTTACGAGCACTGATGGTGCTTATCACAGACAGTTTGTCTGTGGCCCACATGAACAAACCAAACGCTGTAGAAAAACCAACCTTTACCAGCTCCTTATGTTACACTATACTACAAGAGTGGAAAAGCCCTATTAATTACCAGACTGCACCCCAACCCCTCAGCCAGACAGCCGTTGAGAGGAACTGATGAGGGGTATTGTGTTAAGAAGAAGAATGATGTGTGCGGGTGGAAGATATCACATTCACTTAAAAAACTGAGATTGCAGAGTGACGTCCGATTAAATAATAAGATGCATACTTTTCTTTTTTTACAGACAAACAGGCATTAGGTGGGAAGAAAAAATGACTGACACGAAGACAGGCGGCCATGAAAACCAACGCGGACACAGACAGACGCAAACACAGACAGGCGGACAGACAGTCAGACAGACAGGCAGACAGGAAGGCAGGCAGGCAGACAGACGTGTAGACATATACAGCTAGAGAGGCAGGCTGACTGACAGACAGACTGTGAACGACAGACAGACAGGCTGCGAGAGAGAGAGACAGACCAAGAAGCAATGGGGGCCGGAAGAGAAAGAAAAGGAAAGACGGAGGCAGGAGAAGAAAGGAGAAAGGGGGAGGAGGTAGGGGGTAGGGGGAAGAGAGAGGTAACAGAAACCCCTCCAGCAAAAATAAAGTAATAACACCAAGTGTGATGGAATCTCCACAGTCATGTCTTTCATCACCTTTCTCTGTGTCCCACAATCCTCCTCGATGTCTCTCCTCCACTCTCTGCTCTGGTCTCCCTTCATCTCCATGCTTCTCTTATCGCTCCTCAACCTTATCATTAATCAATCGCTTCTCACTGTGGCGGCTTATGTGAGATCAGTTGCTTACGAGGCTTTCAGTGTTGCAGCTTAAATATTAACACCTCGGGCTATCATGGCGATGGGATGGCAGGTTGAAACATAAACGATGTTAAGATTTCAGATTGAAAACTAAACTAGCATTTATCAGTGTGTTCTCCAGACACTGTCTTTAGCTCATCGTGCAGCAATCCAAATTCCCCCAAAATGGCCCTTCTTCTGAATGTCTTTGTAGCTCAGTATCATTGCTAGAACAAACCAGAAAGGGAAGATACCCATAGTTAGAATGGCCGTCACATAGAGTATTGTCTTTCATGCCGTGTTCATGTGGAGAAAGGGCAAATCTGGTCTAAGTGTCGTGATAAAAGACTTTCCAGGCAACGTTCCTGAAGCCATTTACTAGCACTGAATAAACCACCCACACAAAACCACATGAAACAAGGAATGGATGCCTTAGCAGTTACTTGCATTATAAAATATATGTCTCTCAAACATGTAAATATATACAGACAATAGGAACAATCGGCTGTGTTCAGTTACAGTTCTGGTATGTAATGCCTAATCTAAAACCACTGTCCAATGATGTACTATAGGACCTCCCATAAAACTCACATATCCTCGAATGACTTCTGGGGGCAAAATGTACAAGCAGCCAAATAAGACCATGACAGATTCTGTCCCAGAATCTCAGGCCCAATTCAATGCACATTGTCCATGTAATGATCCGTCATACTATTTCTAAAATCAGTGTAATTGAAGCCTTGCACATGAACCAAAAGGCATATGTTCCAACATCGTGGTGAATCTTGGCCGAACACAATGTCCTCTGTGTAGTTTTCTCTTAACAATTAGTGCGAGACAAGCACTTTTCCTTGTGACGAGCAGGCATTGTGGGGAAGCATACAGTTGGGGGAAGACCTCTCTGGGGAAGAATGCGGGAGATAAAGTGTTCATAAAGCAGAAGTGCCTTTGAGTAATTAGAATGATTCTACACAAAGGAGGTGGGGGGGTCAACAAGGCACCAGTACCTGGCACACAAAGTACGTTCGCTTCTATATCTCTGACTTGGAAAGATTGTCTACGAAGAAAATGTAATATGGTTAGGAGAGGGTCTCCTGCAGTTTCTGAGAGGTTCTTTATTTCAGTCCCTAGTCAACCTGTAGATCACAGCCTAGGCTGAACACATCAGTTCTCACTGTGTTGCAGTCAGTCCAGGCGGTGTGATCAAATTACGATGGGATACCTGTAGGTTTCTGGAACTCTATCAATTCAAACAAAACCCAGGAGAAAGACGAAACAAACCAAAACAAGTACTAGAGAGGAGTGAAACATCCGTGCGATAAGGAGAAAGTGTGAGGGGAAACAAAAGAACAGATTGAGCAAAAGAGGGAGACCGAGGTCAAAGTTGATTGGGGTACGTAACCTTTGGAATAAGGCCCAATAGGGGCCTGGGATGACATGGGCAGCCAGAGGTCAGAGCACCACCCCAGTCTGTCCAGATGGGTTTGGTCATTTACAGTATCTGACTTCAGCAGAGAAGAGCCCTTGACAGGGTTCTGTGTAAATGAATGGCACAGCAGGGGCTCGTTCCAATATATTACAAACTGGAGGGTGTCCAGTCCACCCCCCCTCTGCTGTGACCAGGTACCTGCTGGTTAGATCTTCTCATATTCCGGCTCTATTATCTCTCTTGATGCCTCCACCTCTCTCTCCCCTGTGTTTTTATCCCCTCTCATCCTCATCTATCATCCCTCTCTAACTCCTCACATTCATCTCTCATTTCTCTCTCATTTCTCTCTCATCCCTCATTCCCATCCCTCACCTTGAGCTCTTGTCTTCGTCCTCATCCCTCTCTCACTCGTCCCAACAGGGAGTGTCTCCTGTGGGCTATCAGGTTATTCCAGGGGAGAAGCATGCACCATTTCACAATGACCTGATTCAATTATGGTACAATATGAGACCTAACACATTTGAAATCATGCACACACACACATGTACACACATACATACACACACATGTACACACACAAACATGGCTGTTATCTTTCGTGTGTTGTTATTCACCCCCCCAGCTCCCCATCAGTATTACAGTTTTTTACAGTCGCTAGGACACATTTTCCAATACTTAGGTCACTTTTTCAAAACTCTTCACACAGTTCTCCAAACCAACTGTCAGCTCGGCACAGCAGTTTATTTCACTTTCAAAATGCACTAAAACAACCAAATCACTTCATACATATCTCAAATCAACTCATTCTTCCAGAACACTAGCAAAGGTCGACAG
>JACXGK010008769.1:0-21613 GCA_016801125.1 Novumbra hubbsi | reverse complement strand
CACCCTAAACCTCCTCACCTGACTGAGCTGGGTCTCCGAGTTGACGTAGATCTCGCAGACCTCACAGTGGAAGTTCTTGCTGGGCACTCCCACGCTGCCCTTGGTGCCCAGGCGCTTGGTCTTGCAGACGGAACGCCCCCCGGGCCCTGCCGCCACCTTGCCCCGGCGCCGTGGCTGCACGCTCTGGCCTTCCAGCATCAGCTTGTGCTTTGTACCTGCGGGGGTGTCAGAGACCCACGCGTCACCCTTGGGCAGGGCTGGACAAGGGACGGAACACTTTCCCTACTTACTTCTTGACTGGTTCTAACACCTGCTACTGTACTGGTTTTAGTACAACAATTAATTGCTACGACCTGCGTTTCCTTGATATGCTGTATTATACTGTAGTTTACTGTAATGCGTTTTAAAGGGTTTACTGTCAAGCACTAAAGTGTGCTTTTAGTGTGCTGCAGTGTGTGGTAGTGTGCTGTTGTGTCCAGTAGTGTGTGGTAGTGTGCTGCAGTATGTTGTATTGTGTTGTAGTGTGCTGCAGTGTGTGGTAGTGTGTTGCAGTGTTTATTAGTGTGCTGCAGTGTGTGGTAGTGTACTGCAGTGTGTGGTAGTGTGCTGCAGTGTGTGGTAGTGTGTTGTAGTGTGAAATAGTGGGCTGCAGTGTGTGGTAGTGTGTAGTAGTGTGTGGTAGTGTGCTGCAGTGTGTGGTAGTGTGTTGTAGTGTGTGGTACTGTGCTGCAGTGTGTGGTAGTGTGCTGCAGTGTGTGGTAGTGTGCTGCAGTGTGTGGTAGTGTACTGCAGTGTGTGGTAGTGTATTGTAGTGTGTGGTAGTGTATTGTAGTGTGTGGTAGTGTGCTGTAGTTCCCGTACCACTGTTGTGTGCCTCAAGCTGGGAGGTAGAGTTGACCGTGACCTTGCAGACAGGACAGTGGAGGTGTGGCTTGCTCCTCTTGGGGTCCTTGTCGTCCTCCCCCCCCTCGGTGCTGGAGGTGTCTGGGTGACTGCCTGACTCAAGGGCAGTTCCAGGGGCCTCCGGGCCCCCCTCCAGGCCACTGGTGTCTGAGGCCCCACTCTCTGAGGCCTGAGAGGAGGGTGACACCTCTCCCTGGGGACCGGGAGACAAAGTGGCCAGCTCCGTGGAGGACACCTCCGACACGGGGGTCAGCATCACCGAGATGCCGGGCCCGGGGCTTTGTTCACGCTTCGCCACTGATTCCAGCTCAACAGGCAACAAGTCTGGTGGGGAGCAGGAGGAGAGGCGGTGGTCAGTCACTAAAAATTAGCAGTGTGTTAAAGCTTGGGCACATACAGGCTCTAAGTGAAAGCTCAGACGCGAAGGCAATTAGCAACTAGAACCGATTAGCGGTTGTCATGGTCACGACGACTACTTCTCAACAGGGAACGCAGCGTAGACGCTTCCTTTTCTCGCTCTCGTTGACTTCTGCTTGGGATTTTTCTCTCACGTTTTCTGATCGTTGCTTCGGAGCTAGCGTTTAGCAACTAGCAATTCAGATAGGCGCAAGCAGGGGGGTGGTCATCAAAACAAAGCGCGTGGTGAGTTGGCGATCGTAGGTAAGACCAGGGCCAAGATCTGACAAGGTCTACAATTGCTGCAGAGGGGCACGGCCTCTAGGATTGGAGAGTAAAGGGCCCTCTACAATGTCCGGATTGATCACTGCATTATGACCCCAGGACCTCAACACCTCCCTTCTTTTGACATTAAGGTCAGAAAAAAATGCTTCTTATTGCGCACAATATGGATACAGTGGGTTTTGTATAATAATAAAAACGAAATAATAATAACAGCTCAAATAACGTGTTTGAGGGCAACACATTGGAATACACATTTACCAATGCTTTTCATGTCTTTATTGGTTTGTGGCACAGCATATGTGCTATCAACATTTGTCTTTAACCCAGAAAGGATGGTCTTGATTACATCAGGTTAGATGAAATGCCTCTTTCTTCATTTAAATATCAACTAAAGGTCAATATAAACAAACACATTGATTTCTGGGCCTAGCCAATGAGTCAGTTGAGCTCCAATCCACACCCACACTGCTCCCCCAAAGGAATCACACACTTTCAGTGTTTCCGATGTCTACACACTGAATGTCTACCTTTTTATTATCTTCGAAGTGACTCTGCACACCACCCTCTCTGCTCACCACCCTCTCTGCACACCACCCTCTCTGCACACCACCCTCTCTGCACACCACCCTCTCTGCACACCCTCTACGATCCTACTGGGTGCATTGATTTTTCTCTTCCATGTCCCAGAGGGAATTCATCATGGAGATAACGTCCATCCTTTATCCATTCTACTTACAGAGAAAAAGGAACCCTATAAGACAGCCCACCTCCCCCCTTGTAATGAGAGAATGACCCTAGAGATCCAGGTACAATGGATACTGGTCAATGGATTCAGCAGGAGGCCCAGAGAGGAGAGTGATGCCTCCCTTAATCAATCCCTCGGTAGCAAGGGATCGTCAAACCCAAGAAGGGATTTATTTTTTTCCCTTTGGAAGACTAAGTAAGATCTTTGATCTTTGATTGAGTTCTCTGTTGAATTAGTGCACAGCACCCAGTCAAATAGCACCTGGCTGCAAAAACCTAGCAGCAAAGAACCTAGAAGCATAGAACTTGCATAATAGCACTGAGCTGTATAGAACCCAGCAGTATAGAATCCAGCAGCATAGAACTCACCAGCATAGAACCTAGCAGCACAGGCTTGGTCCTGGCCAGTCCCTGAATAGGAAATACTGCTGAAGGTGGTGTTTTATAGGCCAGTAGGGGGCTCTTTTCCCCCTCGGCTATAGATCAATTTCTAAAGCCCCAGGGCAGTGAATAGCGTATTGCCTTGAGTAGGGTGCCGTATTTTGGACGGGATGTTAAATGGACGTCCCGACTCTGTCACTAAAGATCCTATAGCAGATCCAATTGGCTCAACTGTCAGTGTAACACATTGTTGTCAAGTCCAATAAGTACTTCATGCATGCATTCAATAATGTGCTGAGATACAGCATCACATTAAAACACCCAACCTGTTCTAAAGGCCATGGAATTCAACACCCTTCAAAATCAAGCGTCTTTAAACAAGAACAGCCACGGCGGTGGTTTTGCAAACTGGCCCCCGACACATCTTCAAGGATCCCCGTAGGACAACACCTTTTGTCAGTCAGTGTCCTCTTCACTCAAATGTCCCCCCAAATGACAGAGTGAGTGAGCGGCTGACAGCAGCCACCGTCAACCCAGCGTCGGCCCATCAGCTCCTAAGGCGGTTAAGAAACCCACACTGTCTGAGCGGTGGGGGGCTATTGATGTTTAGATCGATGTCTTGTCGCGAGTCATTAGTTTATTTTTGCCATGACAAGCATTTTATCAAAGGCAAAACAATCCAATTAAATCCAATGTAGGAATCAGATTGTAAACGGGTGCGGTATCTGAATGGACTGAGAGACAGAAAGTATTGACTACATGACAACACTGAATATTGTCACGGAGCTAGTAGCTACATTAATATTCTGATTAGAAGACAACCGAACAAGCTCCCACACTGAAGTAGGGGCAGTGAGAGCTCACAACCACGTTCGTTTTTACCAGCAGCGTGTTCACTCATGCACAGACCCAAGCATGCACACACACACACCAGCTAGCCTAAAAGTTATTTTAAAAGGTTCCTGTGAGAGATTTCAATCATTTTTCAACTTACAGTCAGTAGAACTCATGCATCTAAGTGCAGAAATAACAGAAATTTGCATACTGTTAGCCTAGCAAAATTGCTTTTTAGAGGTAGGCAGTATTTCTCTTCAAGCAGAGAAACTTATTAACTACCTACTCCGAAGCTGTTAGCACTTTGCAGTCAATGTATGCATGGAACTATACCATCAAAATGTTGATGTTTAAAATACAAATATTAGCTTTTGAGTGCAACTGGCTACTCTACTGGCTACTCTACCAAAGTCAACGGTCTCCCAACTGCATGCAGACACATACAAATAGTTTCACCTGACCGATGTGGCGTGTGTAGAAAAACAATCTAGATCTGAAAATCTCACAGTAATCCTTTAAAGAAACGTGCCCCTCGGGGGAAATCCGTGCTATAACTCATCATGGCAACAGCGTTTTAGCTGTGTTCCCATTTGAAACGGCATCAACAAAACTGTCGGTCAAACACAGAGGTGATTGATGGTTTTCATTGACCATGCCAGCCAACCCATGTCTCCAGTCACCCACAGGCCATTACTCTCTCTCTCTCTATCTGTCTCTATATCTCTCTCTCTCTCGGTCACTCCCTCTGGTCCGTCTTTCTGATATGTCCATCTTGCTCCGTGTATCTGTCTGTGTCAGTAATACCTGCTATTGTCGGAGGTGTGAATAGTACTACCGATGCATGCTGAACAGGGTAGAGTGAAACCTTTCCCCTGCTCCCAACGACACCCAACAACCCCCTGCAATAACGTGTCTTCTAGGAACTTACAAAACGTCCCGACCCCTACCCATCCTGATTTACATCCTGTCTCCTAGGAGATGTCACGCAAGGGGGCACAGCGGTGCCACATCAGTGGATGGCACGCGTTCGTCCTACCAAGGTGACCACCACGTCTCGGTGGGAGCCTTGACCAGGTTTTTAGATGATTTTATTTTTTTAAATAACGACACAAATAATACAACTGATTATCGGCTGTATTTCTTTTCTACTGATGCAAATCTGCATTCAATGCAGCTGATGTCTACAAGAGGTAAAGTGCCTCTCAAGGGTATTTCACCGCCCTCTGACTTCATCACATTTTATTGTGTTAATTGCGTGAAATCAACATAGATCTTATCGTTTTTTGCCACTGAGCAACACAAAAAAGTCCATAATGTAAAAGTGAAAGAAAAACCTTGGTCAATTGTTCTAAACTGATTACAAATAGAAAATGGTAAACAAATGATGTCGTTATAATTCACATCCATTGCTGCGACACACCTGAATTAATTTTGGTGTAATCAATTAATTGAATGAAGTCCACCTGTGTGCAATTACAGTGTTTTACATTATTTTAGGGTAATAAACACCTACCTCTAGAGCTCCTACAGTTGGATTGTACAATTCTTAGCAAAACCACATCATGGAGATGAAGCAACATTCAAAACATTTCTGGAATAAGGTTCTTTAAAAGCACCAATCAAGGGTAGGATATAAAAACAATTCCAACAAAGTGAATATCCCCCAGGGCCCAGCAAAGTCCATTATTAAGAAATTGATTTAATATCGCACAACTGAGAATCCATCTAGAACAGAAGAAAATTAAGTATCTGAGCGACAAAGGGACTAGTCAGCTGGGGGTGAATATTTTTGTGAGGACCTGTTTAACTCCAAGAACTGTTTCTCTATGTTCTAGCTCTTAATGGACACATTTTTTACTTGAAACAAAACAAATTATGTAATGCTCTAGAAAGCTTTGTACAATATCCAAAGATGAATTTAGTGGAAAGAAAGAAAATGACAATGTTGTGAAGAGAATAATGGTTACCCTATTTGTGAGACCACATTCTACAATACACTTCCTATCTGCATTAAAGATTTCTGCCAGACCAATAGGGGATTAGCAGAAACCACTTATACTATGGACAGATACAGACTGGTATACAACAGTGTATAGCCGGTAAAATATAGTATAATTCAGAACAGTATAAGAAAGTATATAGTTCAGGACAGCACAACAAATTATAGTTCCGGACAGTACAACAGAGTATATAGCTCCAGACAGTACAACATAGTATAGAGTATAGTTCAGAAAACCACAAATACTATGAAAAAAATGCTTGTACTTTGGACGGACTATACAACAGTATAGTAGTAGAGCGTAACGGGTAACGGGTACAACAGCATATATTTCTAGACAGTTCATTAGTAGACATATGGCATACATACAGGATGGCACAGAATTGGTCTCTGTAGTATATTATGTTGCAAAGTGTTTTAGTCACTGTATAGTATCCAAACGTCCAGTGCAGACATAACTAAATCCAGCCATGGACAGGTTCTCCACAGTAGAGAACATAAGCATCATGGCCTGACTGGCCATTGTTATGCTGAGACTGATGACAGGCTAAACTAAGTGTTTGTTGGAAGAGTTTTCCCATTCCAGGTCAACGGTGTAGAGAATACCAGAGACAGCTCCATCTGCAGCCTTACAGTTTCACATCAAAATCACAGCCAATCACACAATTCTGCTTATTAAAGAACGTACTTGCTCGCAAAATTGCTTCGGAACTGTAAAATGACTTGCAACATAAAAACACAAGCCACGTCTTATCTAATTTCACATTCCACCCCCTCTCTTTCCATCGCTATCTCTCTCTCTCTTTCATTTCATCTTATCTCTCCTTTTCGACTCATCATATCTGTCCGTCCCTGCCGCCACGTGCCCCCCTTTCAGACTTCGCTCTGCGACGACAGAATATTAAAATGAGATTTGATGAGAGAAGGCGTTATCAGACTCCCTCTGCAGGCCTTTGTCCAGTTTCTCCTTTCTGAGAGAATCAGCCAGTCAGCCAGCCAGCCAGCCAGTCAGCCAGCCAGCCAGCCAGCCAGTCAGTGCGAGGGGATTGTACAGTTTAGTTTCTCCTCCGCCTCACAACCCTCCCAGACATCTTCCTATCTCTCAATACTAATATTCCCTCTAGCAACAGATAGGAACCCGTTTGAAATTCATTGTCATGTGTTAATCCTTGTCAGGCCAGAGTGTTGGCGGAGGGAAGGCGAAGGAAGAATAGGCTTGAGGAGGAAGAAGGGTGTAGTGGATAGGCAGGGCTTTCTCCCGTTGGGCTGTAGAGGCTATATTTTTACAGGAGCAGCCCTTCAGTATGGTCAAAGATTAAGTGTTGTTTAGGGTTGATGTGTTCCTCTGAGTACTAGTTTCGTTCTTAATTCTATGCTGAGGGATCCTTTGGATCTAAGAAAGGCTTCCTCTAATGCTTTCTCAGTTGTCCTGTCATGTCTTAGGAGGATCCGCGTTCCCTTGGTGTTCATGTTCAGACAGAAACCTGGTTGTGCCTTTGATCTGGACTCAAGAAGGTCATGTACTCTTATGATCTTCAACCGGAACAGCCAGAAGAGTACTGGCCACCCCTCAGAGCCTGGTCCTTTCTGAGTTTCTTCTTAGGTTCCAAAGCTCCTGGGAGTTTTTCCAAGCCAATGCACATCCAGTCTATGAAGAGCATCTTAATTGTAGAGGAGGAGGGGAGAGTCCCCAGCTATGAAGGGCCTAGAGTTCCTCTAAGGAGGAATGGTCTCAAATCTCTTCCTGTGTGTTCTCCCACTTCATCCAACAATTTAAGCGATGACTCAGAGCAGTTATTGAGGGTGCACAAAGTACTAAATGTGTTTAGATTCAACTGTTTTTTTTTTATAAATCAAGCAAATAAACAGCAAAAGAAAATTCACAGCCTTTGTTTACTCTACTACTGCTACATGTATTTTCTTTGGTACTTTTCTTTGGAAAAAAACATTTTATATAATCAGTTGTGTGTAACCAACAGTATGGTTGTGTCCAAAATGGCACCCTATTTAGCACACTACTCTTGATAAGTGCACTGCATAAAAAGTAGGTTCATCATTTGGGGCCACAGCTTATATAAGTGTGCTGCTCATTTCATGACATCACAGAGCTATACAGGGAGTACTCTACAGCATCTAGTGCTATAAAGGAAGTCCTCTACAGAGACCAGTGCTATACAGGAAGTCCTTTAAAGGGACCAGCGCTATACAGGAAGTCCTCGACAGAGACCAGTGCTATACAGGAAGTCCTTTGAAGGGACCAGCGCTATACAGAAAGTCCTCGACAGCGACTACTGCTATACAGGAAGTCCTCCACAGAGACAAGTGCTATACAGGAAGTCTTCTACAGAAACCAGTGCTATACAGGAAGTCCTCTAAAGGGGCCAGGCCATTGTCTAGCAGCAGGGCAGATAAAGCCTAGAGGAGCAGGGAGGGGACATTGAGAGATGTGACCCTACAGAGAGGCTCAGATCCACCCTCTGTTCGTTTATTAACTGAGCAGTGCTTGGCTGGATCGGTCCACAATATGAGCCCCAGCTGGGGGTCCTAGGGCAAGATGGAGGTTACGATTGGATGTTTTCTTGTCATACCCCTCATGTCCTTATTACAGTGTCTGGGAGGGATAGGCTCTCCTGGTGTTAGACTTGAACAGCAAACATGACATACTAAAGCAGCAGGAGAAGGGAGAAGGTAAGGGAGGGATGGAGGGATGGGGGGAGGGTGGGAAGGAAGAAGGAGAGGGATGAGACAGAGGTAATAACGAGAAATGAGCAGTGGAGAGGAGAGTGATGGGGAGAGAGATGAACAGACGGAAGGGGCGGATGGAGGAAGATGGATGGATGAGGAGGATGGATTGAGAGAGGGAGATGGATGCAAGAACGGGAAAAATTGTAGGAAAGGAAATGGATGAGAGTGGAATAAAGGGATAAGGAATGGAATGTGAGGAGATGGAGAGGAGGTAGGACGGAAGGTGAGGAGATGGAGAGAAGGTAGGATGGAAGGTGAAGAGATGGAGAGGAGGTAGGATGGAAGGTGAGGAGATGGAGAGAAGGTAGGATGGAAGGTGAAGAGATGGAGAGGAGGTAGGATGGAAGGTGAGGAGATGAAGAGGAGGTAGGATGGAAGGCGAGGAGATGAAGAGGAGGTAGGATGGAAGGCGAGGAGATAAAGAGGAGGTAGGATGGAAGGCGAGGAGATGAAGAGGCGGTAGGATGGAAGGCGAGGAGATGGAGGGGATGGCAAAGTATAAAAAACGCATAAAATAGGAAAGATGACAAACAGGCTGTGAACTTACCGGCTGCCTCCACCAGTCTCGTCTCCATGAGCGCGGGGAGGCTCTCCGTGGGGAGTGGAACAGCCACAGCAGCCTTAGTCCTCTCCCTGTCCCGTTCTCTGTCTCGATCCCGGCCCACGGACGAGGCCTCCCCGAGCCGACGCTGGCGGTTCTTCTGGGCCTCCATGGCCTTCAGCTTCCGGGCGTGTTTGTGCCCCTTATAATGTGCCTCAGCCTGGTTCTAGATGGAACAACACAGCAGGCAGAAACACCACGGGAGGCTCAGCCGGGACACAAAGACATCTATCCACACACACCTAGTAAACAATCCCAAATAAGACGTCTCAGTCTGGTACAGAGCTTGCGTAAGGTTTGTTTTAACTGACTTGGGCTGTGATCGGTGATATCTCACTAGATTATCTTTAGGTGAATGCACTAACTGCGAAGTAGCTCTGAAAAAGCGCCACGGCTAAATGCTAAAAATGTAAATGTACGGTATAATGTCTGCAAACGTAGAGATTAAATGTCTGTCTCTTATACACACATCCGTGCACGCCCAGACAGAAACACACACACACACACACAGTCACACCATCTCTCCCGCTGCCTGTGTGGTGAGAGTCTGTTCCTACCTGATAAGAGCCGGGCCACAGTCGGAGGCCAGGGGTATAATTGCATGTGCAGGGAACCTATCTCAACAACCAGACTATTAACGAGGTGCGGTGAGACAGCCACCGCAAATCACATGCACACACGCGCAAACACACTACACGCTGCTGCATTGGCAACTCACTAATCCCAACACCGGGAGCAGACACACACACGAACACACAAGTGCACTCGCGGACTCATTCTGACACCCTCGACGGGGGTACACACTCAAAAGGCAAGACGTCGCAGACTCTGTTCTGGGTCACACACCACTGCTGACATCCAGCCCGCACCCTTTTTCACCTTCACATCGCCATGATCCTCACGAATCAGCTCAGTCCAAAAGCAAACCGGTGACGTTGGGGCAAAAAGAAGTAGCAGACAGATCGATGAAGTGATCTCTCATTAACCGCTAAAGCGGCTTTGATCAGAGCCCCCTTGTCATCCAGTTTGGGAGGAACATCACCCGAGGCTGGCTGGATTTAAAATAAAAATAAATCCTTCATAAGCACTGCATAAATGTGTTGGGACGCATCTTCTTATTGAATCTTGAAAACCTATAAAATATATTTACACTTTAAAGGGGCTGTTTTTATGCATCACTGCAAGATCTTGTCCTCCTGCTGCTCTACATTGTTAGGAACGTTAACTATGCACATAAAAGAGAAGTCTTCCTAGAAACATTTCAAGGTAGTAAGATAAATGTAAACAATAAGACAAGAGGGAGTGCCGTGTTAAACTAAAAGCGATTCTTAGGCACCGTGCGTCTTGGAGTGAGTCAACCATAAACCACGAGAATGATCAAATATGTATCTTAACTCTTTTAAAAACACCGGTAACTTGTTTTATAATACCACGAAGACTCCTCAAGGATTTGTGGTAAACGGCCATCATAGCACAGCTAAGTGCTATTGACATACATGAAGCACTGCAGAGTGCCTGTTTAGAACCCCAGTGAGCATAAACCACAAACCCCAAGGTGCACCAGTGTTATCATAAACCACAAACCCCAAGGTGCACCAGTGTTATCATAAACCACAAACCCCAAGGTGCACCAGTGTCATCATAAACGAGGCACCACTGATATTAGAAGATTCCCAATACGTGACGTGATGATTCTTGTGGCGCTTGGTCTGATTCATATAGTATTTAGCAGGGAATAATTCTCTGAAGCGCCTTAAAGAATTGTGAGTGCCAATATTACAACGTGGTCCAGGGAATAAACACCACTCACCTGGCATTGTGTAAGCATGTTATCAGTGCTGCAGCTTGGTGAGGCCACTCGCCCTGCCAAATGCCACAATGTTTTGTAAAGACTCAATTGAATGTGATTTATGAAGCCTTTATAAAGCAGTGCTTTTTGCACCATTCAAAAGGCACTGCAGATTATGTTACATTTTACATTGGTGTTTATGTCACACATGTATGCCTAGTTACTGCACCCATTCTGAATGCTTTGTCAGTGCTTTATAACACATGTATGCATTTCTTCAAAAGAATTATTTATGAGGTCAATCGAATTTAATAGTGGGACCCTAACAGGCTTTACACGCATTCACAAATTCTCACACACAAACACTGTGTGTACACTGTCGCTCAATAACAGACAACCTCACCATTAATCATGTCAACTAATGTGTGTTCTTCCAGTGTGTCAGTAGTTCAGTTCCCTAAGCTTCCACTAAGACCACAGCTCAAACAACGAGACAAATACTATGCTCATCATTTATCAGTTGAGCCTATACACACAAGAAGATGCACTGGTCACTGTGTGTGTGTGTGTGTGTCTGTGTGTCTCCTGCCCTGACATTATCTCATAATAATGACCTCACAACTCCGCTCTCGGTACAGCTTCTCTTTAGAATTTGTAGAATTTCCACTCATGCCATATAAATGCAAATTAGTCATAAAATAACTCAAGCTGCAAATAAACCCGAAATGAATTGAATTCGCTGGGAAGGAATGAGGATGATGAGAAAGACTGGGCTCCCCTTTGAAGGCTCCTAAGTTGGAGAGGCGTGGAAGTGACTCACTCCGTTCAATTAGGCGCCCCTCACACACAGAGACCTTCCCATTAGAATGAATGCCCCTTTTGGGTTTCAACCATCTCTCCGCCGTGGCCTTCACGGTAACCTTACCGCACCGCCTGCACACACACACACACACACACACACCGTGGCTATATGCAGTTAACCATGAAGACTAGCCGTAACAGGGCCTGCGATGGGCTGTGAAACCTATTTCCGTAAGATGGGAAGTTGCTTAATGGCAGCAATGGGCCAGCGAGCAATTGTATTCATTTTATAATACGGCAAAACGTAATCCATTTTATGGTAATCAGCTTCACCATACCAACCACAACTGCCATTCCCAGTATATTACCGGAACGACTCCTAATATTACCCAGTGTGAACGGAGATTTGGGGCATTTAATGGGCACTCTTGTTACTAATCCATCACTACTAAAAACGTTAATACAGTTAAGCAGACATTTTTCTTAAAAATTATTTACCACAGGATATCTGATATATTTGATATACATATATACACTGAGATTTTAATACAATTATTCTTATTTTTTAACATAATTTAAAACATGATTAGACTCAGTTCTGTGAATACTATAATGACCCGGGACTGTATGAAGAGGGCTGGAAGCCAGGTATTTGTACAGAACTAATATTGATTAGGTGCTTATATCCTCTGCACTTTGAGGGGCCTGGTCAAAGATTTTCTAAATGATCTGTGATCAGGGGGCAAAACAGATGAAATGGATGTAAATATTCAACCGTTAAAGATCTTAACACTCCCAAGCTGAGCGGTTTCCTACATGAATATATGTAAACATATCGTCGCTGTTCATCAGTTTGATTTTAGACTCAAAATTACAAAATCAATCTGACCTTAAATAGGAAGTACTACCGGTACCAAATCAATGTAATTAATAACATCTACACATGCAGCTGTTAAGTACTACTGAGTTCATACAATATCATAATGTTGATAGATACTGACACCATTTTAGAAAGATTCAACAAAATCCTAACTGTGTGTACAGTGTGTACCTCGTTGAAAATATTAAGCAATAAGGCACGAGGGGGTGTAGTATATGGCCAATATATTATATATATGGTCAACATGTTATATATATGGTCAATATGTTATGACTAAGAGATGTTTATAGACACATGGAGTTCCTAGACAAACAGCTCATCCAAGGCATATTGGCAATTTTTTTCAAACCCCGATATTGCTACTATAAACTGGTTACCAGTGCAGTAAAAAGGTACGTTCTCATATACAATGGCTATCAGCCAATCATAATTCAGGTTTCAAACCACCTGTTTTATGACAAGTAACGGAACACCCCTCCTCTTTCTCTGTAAGGCTGGCGAACTGGGTGGACTGGTCACCACTGCAACCGTACCCAGTGGCTCAAAGCAGCAAGCTAAAGCAACACGTGTTCTCCTCAGTCTGTGCCTTGACTTACTGGATGGCTGTAGCAGGGGAGATGGCTATACACACAGACAAGCTCGTCAGCCGCCGTTGTGTAAACATTACCTGGACTGTGATATTTCACCATGTTATCTGACTGATCTGCCTTGAGAGATTGGAGCAATGTGACAAATGGGCGCCGCCCTCCCTCTGCCTCTGTCAATTCTCCCACCCAACTCTGGGCAGATTACCGGCGCCACGCTGACACAAGGAGGCACCGCGGGCGTCCGTGAAACGGAGAATTAGCACTGAGCACTTAAATGAATGGGGCTCACAGAAATGACTGCCTGCTTTGGGAGTCTTTCCGTAACGACCACCGCAATAGGAGTTTAATGCTTTTAAATTTTTGTTCATGATTTCAAACAGCATGTTCTCTAAATGTTAATTTGATTCGAACTTGAAATCCACATTTTAATGTATGTGTCTATTAAACAAAAGCCAATAATGACATATTGTATTGTAGTATATTCTATTGTAATATCCAGTTAATTTACAGTTTGACAGGAGAGGTTTGTCTCCTTCCTGTTATAGGCTGTTTTTGAGTCCCCCTGCCTTCCCCCTTTTTCCCCTCCCCCTGTTCCTCCCCTCAGCTTCCAACCCTCCTTTCCTCTGCTTTACTTTCCTCTCAGGCCTGTCTTGCTGTCTTTTGTGCTTCCTCTCCTCTTTGAAGATCAAAAAAAGAAAATAGGTGCAGAATTTCATCTGTGTGAGGAATTGTATTGGTGTGTGTAATTGTATTGGTGTGTGTAATTGTATTGGTGTGTGTAATCGTATTGGTGTGTGTGAGGAATTGTATTGGTGTGTGTAATTGTATTGGTGTGTGTAATTGTATTGGTGTGTGGGATTGTATTGGTGTGTGTGATTGTATTGGTGTGCGTAATTGTATTGGTGTGCGTAATTTAATAAGTGTGTGGAATTGTATTGGTGTGAGGAATTGTATTGGTGTGTAGAATTGTGTTGGTGTGTGTAATTGTATTAATGTGTAATTGTATTGGCGTGTGTAATTGTATTGGTGTGTGGAATTGTATTAGCGTGTGGAATTTAATTGGTGTGAGAGATTGTATTGGTGTGAGGAATTGTATTGGTGTGTGGAATTTTATTGGTGTGTGTGATTGTATTGGTTTGAGGAATTGTATTGGTGTGTGTAATTGTATTGTAGTGTGTAATTGTATTGATGTGTGTAATTGTATTGGTGTGTGAAATTGTATTGGTGTGTGGATTTGTATTGGTGTGTGGAATTTTATTGGTGTCGGAATTATATTAGTCTGTGGAATTGTATTTGTCGGTGGAATTGTATGGGTGTGTGGAAATGTATTGGTGGGTGGAATTGTATTTGTGTGTAAATTGCGTGCGTCTGCCTGTGTTTGTGTGTGTGTGTGAGGGATATGTAGAAAGGGAAAATTAAAATAGCTTTTGCCCTGTTAGGTGTCTGTGTGTCCCTAAGACATTCCCCTTTATTTTGCGTTTGCCTGGGTGTGTCTGTGTGTGTGTGTCTGTGTGTGTGTGATTTGGGGGTGAAAGGAACTGGGAGAAATCCAAAGAGGAGCTGAGCATGAGGACTCCTGCCGGAGCTTGTGATTGTTTCTGCTCTACGCTGATAAACGGAAGCTTCCCCTGCTGTCTAATCCCTCGCACCAAAACAATCTACCGCTACAGTACACACACACACACACACACACATGCAGACAAAACTAAAAACACATTCAAGATGTCCAGAAAAATACTACCTCCCGGTTTTAAGCTTGGAAAATGTCACACTAAGGAACACTTTCTTAGAGCCTGTGAAGACTCCCTATCCACCACTACAGACGACCAGCTTTGAGTCCATGAGGATGAGAAAAGGTAATTTACGAGGGCCAGATTTTCAAAAAAGACATTACAATTATTATTATTTTTAACTGTCAAATTCTACAACCATTTGCATCATAGCCTTCTCTTGAACTCGCTTTTAGATTGACGCTGTTTTGCTGACACACACACACACACAAACCCAACATTTCAGTCTCTTACCGTGGAGTTGAAGCGCAGGTGGCAGATGTTGCAGGAGATGACCTGTTTCTTTTTAAGTGGCTGAGGGACTCCAAATGTGTGGTTGATCACTGCCTTCTGAACAGGGTCCATCTGCAGGATAGACAGGGGTTTAATCTAACGGTCCATCTGTGACCTCTGCCCTAACACCCAACGTCCCACCACTGGCTTGTCTGCAGAGCCAAACGAGCTCAATCCAGGTCAGTCAGCAAATGGGATAGCAGATTCTGGTGGTGTTTTGTCTGGTTTATGGAAGCCCAAGAGCCTTGTGCCAAACATCCTTTTTCAGATGGGATGTTTAAACAGTATCCAGGCTATGTTCTCACTTAAGATCCCACAGCACGGGTCTCAAGAGAAGAATCATTTTACATCTGGGTGTCCTGACCACATTTCCAGTCTACCCCTTATATCACAGTAACCGCCTAAACCCCCTTCAAACTCCAAAGGGCTCATTTCTCTCCTGTCCGCGTAAAGTGCAAGAGGTGCCGCATGTTGTGGAATCACTGCACATTGCATGGTGTGGAATCACCGCAGAACGCATGTTGTGGAATCACCGCAGAACGCATGGTGTGGAATCACCGCAGAACGCATGTTGTGGAATCACCGCAGAACGCATGGTGTGGAATCACCGCAGAACGCATGGTGTGGAATCACCGCAGAACGCATGGTGTGGAATCACCACAGAACGCATGTTGTGGAATCACCGCAGAACGCATGTTGTGGAATCACCGCAGAACGCATGAGGTGGAATCACCGCAGAACGCATGGTGTGGAATCACCACCGCTGTTATGGAGAAGAGATGCCAAAATGTAAAAACATTCACCACCTTTCAGAACAAATGTATTTAGCTTAAATAATCACCACATTTTGCTATAGCCCAAAATTCAGGCAGTAGAATTTGTTTTGGGAACGTTTTTGTTTAAGGTTTTAGGTGTGTTGGGTCAATCTACTGCCTAGCTTAAATAAATCAGGAGCAAAATTTATATTCCTGCCAGCTTAAATGATTAGCCCTCATTAGTCATTTATTTTTATAAAACCTCATTGGCATACAAACAGTTTAGTACTATTTAAAACATTTTAAAAATACATCTTTCCAAATAAAACACATTAAATAATCATAAATTGTACACAGTACATATTTTATATTAGCAGAACACAAATAAATACAATTATTTGTACTCAGCAACCTAATATTTGTTAACTGCACTCAAAACATTGAGTAATATGAAATATTATCAACACCTCTTTTAAGACCTTTGTAGATATTTAGGTAATCACAATTCTATTAGTTTAATGAGTTATGCAGTTGCTTATTACAGTGCATGAGAACATAATACAATGCCATTCCGTTTAAGATACAAGGCAGCAAAATGAGAATATCCTGCATGAGCTTCATACACTATATGAGTAGTCACTGTATGAGTGGTCACCGTATGAGTAGTCACTGGTGAACTGACACACCTGTCCTAGCGTTACCTCGCACCAGGACCTCATAGGGTTGGACCGCCGGCTGGTAGGAGGGCCCAGATACACACAACAATAACCAATGGCCACCCTTTCGTCTGGCCGCACTCCGAGACGCCTCTTGGGATAAAGTGCCACACAGAGTTACGTCCCTGCGTTGACTTGGAGGTACGCCTCAACAGAACCTATTTAGTGTATTTATTATAATCCAGTGGAATTGCAGGAAATAAAACCCTGAAAACTGAAAGAAAAGGTTCTGTCCTTTGCCACGGCTTAGGCGCTTGAAGGTTTCCCATCCAGGTGCCCAGGACCTGTTTTGTTTCGGCCAAGAACTGCAGAAGTAATATTTAACTCCTTATGTGCCTCTATTTGTTTGGGCTGCCACGCAAGGGGCCCACTGATGTATGTAACCAATACACACACACCGTCCTTGAGAATGGCCATTGTCCCTCAGGGGCCCCTTTATTTGGTCCTCTTGGACATCATGGTGCGGCGCCGATACCTCGGGAACAAGCCCACCTCTCCCCCACCGGCCGCGGAACTGGAGCCTCTCCACCTTGCCCTCCGGCCACCTGGACAAGGCACGCTGCACACAGCTATTTGTTTTAGCGAGTCGGGAGAATGTGGCCATTGTTCATCCTCAGCCATGCCGAACGGGGCCGGGGATAAATGCGCCTATTGTCCGGGCCCCTCCTCCACCACGTCCCCGGGCCGGCCTCTCGCGGCAGGCGGAGGTGAGGGGGGAGGAGACCCTGGGGGCTATTTGGCTTGTGAGACAGGTGCATTCGTCTTCCACCGCGCACGAGCCCAGCGAGCAACGTGTGCGCCCCGGAGAACCGGAACGTCAACCTCTGAAATGAGAGCACCGCGGTGGGGAACAGGCCACACGGTCTCCGCGATGCTCTCATTTCAGAGGTCCGGTCAAAAGAATCGTCCCTAACATGGAGTGTGGTCAGTTCGGGAGACTGCTTAGGGGAAGTAGAGGTAACCCGGTGATTAATGCCATGTCTGCATGGTCAAGCTGTGTGCTGTGTTAACCAGGTCACATGGCTGCTATGGGCTACATATTGAGGAGGCTGTTACATGCTGCCTGCTATCCCCCTTGTTACCACTAGTTGGTGGTAGACTAACAGCTGCGTAGCACACTAGCTAGCAGTGTGCTGGATTGCCAGTACAGCATCATAGATTACTTCACACGGCGGTGTCACATGAGTTTCCTTTTGCTGTTGGCTGTACGTGTTGCTCTGTTGGAAAGCAGGTTGCTTGCATCGTGCATCTACAACCTACACCTGTTTTTGCTTCAAACGATACCTCGTTCGCTAGTCCCCTCTGCGATTGGTTGGCTGAGTTTCCCGGGGAGCCAGGCAGTGGGTGAACAAACACAGAGGAGGCCTTTCAGATACAGGACACACGTCCACGCTTCCAGAGCACAATCTGATACAGGACACGTGCACACTCCCAAACCCACATATGATATAGGACACGCGCATGCTTTCAGACCACCGTCTGATAGGGGGAGACTCTCCCCAGCCACCCTATCATATCACTGTAGGGTTTACCGCTCCCTCTCAGACAGCAGAAGGCAAAGAGTTTCGCATTTCATGAAGAAGAGCAGGACCTTGTTTGGGCTTCACACTAGAGGGAGAAGGAGACGCACACACACACACGTGCGCATGAACAGTCCAGATTGTAAACGCAGGATCAAAGTAACTGAAACAAGCCTGTACGTGAAGGCACACACACACACACACAGGGATCAAAGACTCACAGCCTTCTTAATTCCAGACACAGACGCATCTGAAGCTGTGTTCTCACCAGACAGACTACACGCAAAGGACAGGGAAAACATTTGCTTCCGACAGAAACTAAGATCTGGGCTCGTCTTTTGCACGGTGCTGGTGTCGAGTCTTCCAGAGGGCTTGGGGGGGTAGCTCTGTGAAGGACTAGGAGACATGGAAACCTCTGTGAAGGGCTAAGAGAGCGGTCTAGCTATATAAAGGACTGAGAGACTTGTGAAGGATTGAGGGATAGGTCTAGCTCTGTGAAGTGTGTGTGTGTGTGTGTTTGTCACTCACATTGTTGAAGTTGGGGAAGAGGCTGAGTGGGGAGGATCCATTGAGCCGGAAGGGGAGGAAGTGCTTGAGGTCGAGCTGGGGCTGTAGGGGTGGTCCCGGGCCAGGCAGGGAGGCCAGGAGGGGGTTGCCCTGGGCAGAGGTGCCTAGATGGGACAGACCAACACAAACACCGCGTTCACATCCAGAACCACAGGGACAGACGTCTTGGGCTGGGTTTTGTTTCGCCGTGTCTCTGAGAGTGGCGTCGTCCTCAGGGGTCGCTGACAGGCTTCATTTGGTTCTACACGAGAAGCACTCAGGTGCGCACTTCTACCACATTATTCACACCTCCGCGGCGAGGCTGTCGCACTCGACCCCCCACGCCGACTCCGCGTCGGGGCTCATCCTTCAAGGACGCACACCTGACTCTCCCGTGTGCACACGCACAAATCATTTAATTACCGATTCACCGGCAGCCGGAGAGGAGTGCCTTGTCCGCGGCGTGCGTGGTGGGAAGATATGAGATATATCGGATTTCAAATGGACCGGGGAGGAAGAGATTTCTAATTTTCCGTCTGGCTGCGTTTCAGTGGCTCTGCGCAGTGCTTGGTACTTACAGCATCCCTCCGCCAGGATCAATCATCGGTGTCATCCACGGGTCGCTACGCCAACCCTGAGCGCCCCAGCACACCGCGATGAGACACCGCGCAACAACGCACACACACCTGGAACACACAACCCACCACAGCAACACTCATCCCTATAGCACCCCCCCACAACACGTCCCGCCACAACACACACCACTACAGCACACCCCTCTACAACACACTCTACAACACACCCCTCTACAACACACTCTACAACACACCCCTCTATAATACACCACTATAGCACACCCCTCTACAAAACACTCTACAACACACCCCTCTACAACACACTCTACAACACACTCTACAAAACACCCCTCTACAACACACTCTACAAAACACCCCTCTACAACACACTCTACAAAACACCCCTCTACAACACACTCTACAAAACACCCCACAACAACACACTCCACTAAACACCCCTCTACAAAACACCCCTCTACAACACACTCTACAAAACACCCCTCTACAACACCCCTCTACAACACACCCCTCTACAACACACAACGCCACAACACACACCCCTCTGCAACACAAACGCAACAACACACACCCCTGCAACACACACCCCTTCAACAGACACCTACAACACACACACCTGTAACACACAATGCGGCAACACGCTCCAGCACACAACGTGGAATTTGTAGGTGTAAGATAACAGGAACACACCTTTGGAAAGAGCAGTTTGACCTTGTAATAACAATGTTGGAAAGCATTGAAATTGCTCCTATAATAACTGTCACCTCTAAAAGCAAGAATAGTGTTGGGTTGGGTGAGAGAATATAAAGGGATGGGCGGGTCCTGCTGTGTGACATCACTCTGACAGCCCCGCCCCCCATTCTGCAGTCAGAAAGGCACCCTAATCCCAAAATAGTGCACTACTATTGACCAATGGGAAGCAGCCCAGCTTTGCAGTTGGTTGGAGGAGCCTGGGGCATATGTCTACCGTACTGGGTGGAGGCCTGGCTCTGTCTGCCAGTGGCTGGGTGCTGGGGGAGGACTGACCCAGGCTGACGGTCTTTCTCACTCCCACAGAGACGCCGTGGAGAGCTGACAGCCCCCCAGCACACTGCCCGGAGACACACACCCACACACATGAATGGCCATGCAAGAACGCACACATGGGAGGCACAGACGATGCAAGCAAACACACACACGCGGGCACAAATAAACCCCCACACACAAACACAGATAAACCATCTCTTCTCGGCTGATTTATCTTAGGAAGCAACAGGGCTAGTCTCTCTCTCTCTCTCCCCCTCCGTCTCTCTCCTCATCTGTCACTCTATATCTTCGTCCCTCCCTCCATTCGTCTCCGGGGCAACAGCGTCACGCTGAGGCAGGGGCAGGGTTGAGCGGAGGAACGTGACACCCAGCGACATCAGTGTGGCTGCCTCACTCTGTGTGCTGCTGTGGATCCATACCTACATACTGCAGGTTACATTCCAGCACACACAACCCATGTGAATATGCAGCCACCCACACACACACACACAAATCTCACCGGAAACAAAGTGCAGTGTGTGTGTGTGTGTGTAGGAGTGTGTTCCAGAGAGGAGCCTGGCCTGATGGTTTGGGCCTAAAGCCACAGCTAACCTCTTTCCATCACATAGCGTCATACTCTGCTTATTTAATGTGGTGTATAATGTGTGTGTGTGTGTTGTCTGTTCCGAGACATGCCCCGTGCCTGAGCACTGATGTGTTTCTGAGTCAGCGGCAGGCCAGACGACAGGATGTCCAGTCCGGTCTGCGGAAGAGGTTCTACGCTCGCGTTGCCGACCGTCTCCGACTGAACCCTTCTTTTCCTCCGGCCCGTGGTCGAAACAACACACAGCCTTCACACTTGAATCAATGTGGCTGGCTACATAACCGCCCCATCCTCACACATACCCAGCATGCCCTGGCTGTGCACAGACCGTGTCTATAAGGACATGATGCAACAAGAGTAACAACCTCATCTCAGCTGTCCTTAGGAACCATGCATATGCATGTCTAATCCTGAACTCCCGATTCCACAGAGTCAGGCACTTTGTTTTTAGACCCGTCTCCTTCGACCTTCTATATTGGCGTCACACCACAGGCCCTTCGGGTGACTGACAAACAGACAGTCCCCCCCCCCCTCAGCCTGAAAAGGTTGCACCCTGTCCAGAAGACTTTATACCATCTACACTGTCTAGAGGAGGTTCTACTCTGTCCATAGAATGTTCTACACTGACAACATACTGGACCTACATACTGGACTTACATTCTGTTTTGCTATTTTGTCCGAATGTGGCACTTGAACGACCAAACATTCAAGACCTGCACTGGGCTGTAAGAACAGGATAAATCATTCAGATGGCGATGTGTCTCGTTTATGTCTTTGTCTCACTGGGATTACTCACTGTGGGGAAAGACATGCACTCCAGATTGATTCCCATAGGCCATTCCCAAAGGACATTCACAGCCATATTA
>JACXGK010008768.1:0-21641 GCA_016801125.1 Novumbra hubbsi | reverse complement strand
CTCCTCAGATAGCGGCATGGCTAATTATAACTGAACGCACGTCAGATTGTCGGTTCACTTTGATGTGCTGTGAACGCGGCATTGACTGAGGGAAAATGAGAGAAGACATTTCTAATAAGATGGCTAGAGAGGTTTCATCATGCTCATTCTATTTGCTTGCCGTTTTGTTTTCCTATCCATGTGGAGACTTGGAAAAATATTCCCATTCAATAATCCTACATTCTCCAACCCTTAAACTAACCTTTCTAGTCAACACTAAACTTAACCCTTAAGGCTTTGGCACAAGGACACGTTTTCCTTGAATTGACATCCTTTCAGAGATATTAGGTCCACACAAATACAGTTAAACACACAGAAAACCAACAGACACACACAATCCCCATCACCAGTGTTAAGAGGACATCGGTAGTGACAGTTGACAGAGATCGTCCCTGACATTGGCCCAAACACCCACCCCCCCCCACCGCACTGAGTGTTTGTAGCCCACCCGTGACGCCTGTTGGTGGGGGAGCACCGGGGGGTCAAGCGGGCCCTGGCGGTGTCCTTGGTAGTCAATGGTCTGTGGTGCTGCCTCGCATGCTGTTGGCCTACCAGACACCACCGGGTGGGACCACAACACCCAAGGGAGTCAGGACAGGTTGGTGGCCTTCCTCCCCGCTGGTTGAGTTGGGGGACCAGGAGCGATCAAGGGATCTGTGACTAACGAGGCAAATGAAGGGAGACCAGCGAGGAGACAGGACGATGAGAAAAGGCAGAACGAGAGAGACAGAGAGAAAGAAGGGGGAGGAAAAGAACAGGGGAGACGCAAATGGAGAGAGACAGCCGCAACGAGACGGAGAGAAAAGGTTATGAAGGGGAGAAGAAAGTAGTGAGGATGAATGTATACTGGGGGAGATAGAGGAGGCCCCTGAGGACGCTGGGAGGAGATGGTGAGTGTGTGAGATTGTTTGATCGGCTGTGAGACGACATGACGGCTGGCTTCACATCTGGCCCTGGACACGCCTTCTCTCTTTCTCTCCCATCCCTCCACCACTCTCTCTCCAGGTCAGAGTAGATACCCCCAAAACACACAAAGCGATGGCGAATCGCAAAACCATATGGTCCTACGAGAGTGAAGATGAAAGCAGGGGCGCTACGTAACGTGATAGGAGTCAACCCCGGGCCACCTGCAGGTATATCGGGGAGATTCATGATTCAGACTGGAACACTGCGAAGCAGGCAGCAGGGATGACCTTACGATCAAAGGACATCGAGCCGGGATCCCGAAAATTAATCTTCCTGGGGCGCCTTGAAGTGACGAGCGTTCATCGTGAGGGCACAGCGGAAGCGGGCTGGGATAGGATGGCTCAGACACTCCGTTGGCTCGCGTCAGCGTATCCCATTAAAACTCCATTTGATTTGCGATCGGGAAACAAAGGTTTCACGAGTGGCTTCCGGTTCTTCTCGGATGCCGTCATCCGAGTTTGTGCCTCGATGATGTCACCTGTAAACATCCACTGCGCACCCGTCCGTGGGTACCCGCCTAACAGATACCGGTGGCCCGTTTCCACTTCTCAGGACGCACAAAAGGATATCTGATCTCACTAGAGACTTTGGGCTGATTACATCAAAAGATATCCATGGTGTCGTCTGCTTTAGAGAAAAGACCGGGGGAAAAAGACCCATGAATAATAAAGCACAAGGAAAGCAGAAAGAGCGGGGGGGGGGGGGGGGGGGGGGGGGGGGGGGGGGGGGGGGCTGAGACATACGATCGGGACGAGTCCCGGGTCACAGCATCATGTCGGCTCATTAAATGTTTAGATTTCCATTTTCCTGCGACAACCTGAGACCTGACCTGGAACTGAATGGATGCCAGCAGCACAAAAGAAGGGGGATCGCTCCCTCTCCTCATGCGTTCCCTTTTGTCTACGCACCCCGCCCCTCCTCTTTCTCCTCTCTCCTCCTGCACCCGCCCCCTCCCTCTCCCTTAGTTCCTCCTGTGCCTTTCCTCGTGCATCCCATGCGTACGACCAACCCTCTCCTCCTTTACTTTTCAGGTGTCCAGGTGGCTAAATTGCTTGGTGCCCCGGGTTAAAGTGGGGTGGTATTGGGGCCGGTGGGGGGGTTGGTTGGGTATGGGGTTGGTCCATAAATGTAAAAAAAGTCCTAATTGAAAATGTGTGTTGTCTTGCCATTTGTCCTGTGCTGGTTAAGACGGGAGACGAAAATCAGTGCCAAAGTGATGATCCTACCTCAGAGCTCTCGGCACTGACTTGGCAAGCTCTGCTGTTCTCCGCTAGGACTGACTAGCTGGGTGTGTGTGTGTGTGTGCTCGTGTCCACTGCCTGCACATCCATCTTAGCATTTTATCCAGTCTTTACTTCCCATTGGAGGTTTTCATGCAGGCCTTCCATCCGTTTATCCGAGCCAAGTAGGGAATCGAAAAAGTTGGACGATGAGGCAAGAACGTATTTCGCAACGGTCATAGAAATGGAGGAAGTTCAAGAACCAGCCAACCAGCCAGACAACGTTGCTCCCTTACATGTCTTGGCAAGTCACGAGACTTAATATGTATCCATTTCAGCGCCATATGTTTTTGACATGAGTGCAGCCTGTAACAGCCGTCAGGCTATGGGGCTTCCTACTCCCGTTTCACCATCTCTTAAAAACCAAGCATTAACATGACCCCTGACACGAGCAGAGCCCCGCAAACATGACCCGGTGACCTTTGCCAGACTCTCTGCACTGGGACCACGCAGACTAGTCCCTCTGAGTTCGGAGAGCTTTGCCGGACCTGGCAGGGAGGAGCCAACAGAGGGTGTGGAAGGACCAAGAGGGTCGTGAAGTGAGAGGCCAAGGGCCAAGAGGATTTAAGAGAGGGGCCGATGCGTAAAGCGGACTCTGGCTTTCTGGGACCCAGCCTCCCTCAGTTGGGGAGGGAGCGGGCTGTTGGGGGGTTGGGGGGGCCCACTGATGAATGATAGGCAGCAGTCCATCAGTCAGGGTTGGGTTTCAAAGGCGGGCCCCTCATAAGGATTTCATCTGTCTCCTCAAGTCACATCCTTCTTACGCATGCATACACACACCACTCCTTCGTCCACGTCCGTGTCTTGCCATTTCAGGGGCCTCTCTGATTAGGATTACACAACAGGAGGCTCAATTACAGGCCCAGCCGTTTATCTCCGAATAGTGACAGAGTGATAGCCATCGCAGTGTGTGAGAGGCTCTGTGTATCTGTATGCGTGGTTGTGTGTGCTGACAGAGTGATAGCCATTGTAATGTGGATTTGTATTAACTTGTGTGTGTGTGTTTGTGTGCTGACAGAGTGATAGCTGTTGCCTGGCGGAAGGGCTGAAGAGGTTTGTGGCCTGCAGATAGAGTCACTCATCTGCTTCCATTCATACAACCCCCGGACATGGTGTCTTACTCCTGTTCCTCAGGGCCGTGCAGGTCTTTCATGTTAATGGAAAAATACAGTGGCCTTTTGAAAGGTTCACCTGACATTGTTTTTCATTATTCATTCATTGTCATGACTGTTTTAGACAATGTTAATATTAATGATATTAAAACCATTATTCTTGTTGTTGCTTCGGCGGTCCAAGAAAGCAGGATAAGGGAACCAAGAGTGGAAGATGGGGCAAAGTGAGGTTGGATAGGAGCACAGAGAGAGGAGGAAAGGGGGAATCGAGAGGGGAGTAGAGGGGCGCTTAGAGGGAGGATAGGGGCACCAAGAGAGGACGATAGGGGCACCGAGAGAGGACGATAGGGGCACCGAGAGAGGACGATAGGGGCACCGAGAGAGGACGATAGGGGCACCGAGAGAGGACGATAGGGGCACCGAGAGAGGACGATAGGGGCACCGAGAGAGGACGATAGGGGCACCGAGAGAGGACGATAGTGGCACCGAGAGAGGACGATAGTGGCACCGAGAGAGGACGACAGTGGCAAAATGAGGGGAGGAAACACCACCACTTCTATTACTGTTAAATGATATAGAAAAGATAGTCACGGATGCCTGAAAACTTTTTGTGCACACACCGTGCTGACAAATGACAAGTTAACGGCTGATCTCATATGGAAGACATCAGCCTCTTGTACCCAAACAGAAACCCCAAATGAGCAGCTCCGTGTTAACACGCCTCGTCTGTCCTATGCTACAGCAGCCATATGTCCCGTGTCCGTCGGTCCGTCACAGAAAACAGCGTCCCTTAAGGACCGGCACGGCCCCCCCCAGTCGCCATCATCACATCAAACAGATACGGGATTAGGAACCGGCTGCCGGCGCCGTGTGTTGCTATGAAACGTAGAACCCGTATGGACGGGCAGAACGACCTGGCAATCCACGGAGCCGTTCAGGTTTCAATCCTGTCAGATTCTCTGTCGGGCATCAAGCGTGTTAAAAACCTCTTCCACGACAAAGAGCTGAAAAAGCCAAGTGACAAAATGTGCTTGGTGCCAGAATCTTGACTTCCCATTGGAGGTTTTCACGCAGGCCTTCCAGCAGACGCCCACAGAAGCAATCACCCCTCTAGAACTGGAAATCAAAATGGCTTGCGCGTGTTAAATATTACGTTTATGATAACTGTTATCTCCCTCTCTGATCTCTCTTCTACAATCCCTCAGAGAAACGCTTCACACGCCGTAGCTCGCGTCGACAGCGTGTCCAGATGTTCCATTGACATTTCAAAATGTCGGACAATTGCTAGGAGCAACGGGCCGTCATTGTGAAGCTTTGACAGAACATTTCTGGAAAGGTTATTAGTCAACAACGCGAACAAGCTGTCGTGTTTCTCCCCTCATTTTTATCAACAGGAAGATTATAGAGAGAAATTGAGAGATGCAGGGCACGAAAGCATAGACAGAAAGAAAGACGGAGGGGAGGAACTAGTAATTGCGGAGCCGAGACAGTGGGGAGATATTTATTTGATGCAACGTACCATCAGCAAAAAACCTAATATCACTCTGATTATCTCCATCATGTCATGACACGCAGACAATGAGTGACATCACCAGCGGCAGGGAAAGAGATGTCTGAAGGCCCGGGGGAGAAATGGTTCCCATTGTTCGCCTTTCAAAAGAGTACTATTTATTATTGACTTTTTATTCAACCGCCCAGGCTTTCAGTTCCAAGTCATGCATCATTCAGCTTCTCCGATGGCACTTAGCGGGCCCGCGGACTTCGTAGTACATCACTTGTGAGCGGATCGTACGGAATGATTTCGATGTCCTGTCACCCAAATGGGCGGTGGACTTCAGCAGAGCACACCTTGTCGTTTCCAGGTCGACTCAAACCGATAACCGCGGTCCGGTACGATTGCTGGTCGGACGGCTGGACAGATGCACGGGCGGAAGATGGATGGGTGGATGTGTGGGGGGTGTGTGGGCGGTGTGTATACGCGGTGGTACAGGGGGCAGGTGAACCCGGAATGGATAGCTCTGACCAGAGTGACCGTTCCATTTCCTCGCGGAGAGGTTCCTCCGCTGCGCGTCACCCACATCCCATCATGCATCGCCGCAAGCTTTTTTATCCGGGCCAAGGCTCCCGCCGCAGGGGTCAGGTGCCGAGGAGAGAGGGAGGGACAGGGAGAGACTGAGGAGGATTTTAAGGGAACGCGGGAGAGATAAAGACGGGGAGATTAATCGCTCTCTCCGAGCGCAAGCGAGAGGGGTCGAGTTGTGAGTAAGCGACAAAAAGAGAAGATAAAACAGAGTGGGGAAGGGGGACACTGAGGTGCACAGGGCACACAGCAGCATCTGGTTCGCCCAAACCAGAAGCAGGCGGAAGCCTGGGGGTTCAATAGTTTCGGGTTGTGGGGCGTGAAGCAAATGCCCCGCCCCCCCCCACCCAGTCCCCTCCAGAGAGCAGGGATAACCTTTAGCTACTGTCACCCAGGCGGAGAGCTCTTTGTTGGGCCTTGACAGAACGAGACGTTCCCTCTGCTCGTTGACCCACACAGATTGGAGGAAAAAGCCTCTTTTGTAGAGAGTAGACGCATGCTTTGTGTAGGGCGGAGGATGACAGGTGTGTGTGTGTGTTTGTTTGTGTGTGTGTGTGTGTGTTGCCGAGTCCATTTTTCAAACAGAAGGCCAGTCAAGGTCAATCTCCTGTTGTCGCCTTCAATTTCTACAAGGTGTGTGTATCCTTCTGTACCTTCACAGGCAATTACACACATACACAGACACACTACCCCTTCAGACACCGGTGAGTCTCAGGATATATCTAATACTGAAGACCTTGAAGGATATTTAAAACCACAGAATGATGTCACAGGACCAAAAGTTTTATAGACGCACACCGTTTCCTCCGCTAATGGACAAAGGCCCAATGTCCGCTGAAATGCCTGGTCGGACGCATCGAACTAGTACCAGCAAATCCCAAATCCAATCTCCTATCTGAATTCCTCTCCAGGCCTCCCGCTCTTCAAACACTCCGTCCTGCTATTTATGAAAGACAAATATCAACGGGTTAGGACATTTATCAGACCGGGTGTCTATGATTTTCTCTGGGTACAAAGTGCTGCTCAAATATTGACCAACTCTGGGGGGAAATCATTAGTGTCGGATCAATTGGACCTGAAGGCTAGAGGACCACCGTGGAGGGGGAGGGGCCTGAGGAGAACGAACCGGGGATATATGAGGAGCAAGAAGTAGCAGCAGAATCAAAAGAAGAAAAACTAATTTGGCCGAGACGGAGGCAAACACAATAGAAATAACCGCCCCGAAATCGCAGCGGACCAATGAGAAAGACGGCTGTCCCTTCATTTCTCAAATGGCAAAAGGGAGACGTGCGATGCGACGGTGTACTAAAAGGCTCTTAGACATTTGAATGAGCCAGTTGAATGCGCTGTGGCTAATGGCGCACTGCTCCCTACAACTGTACCCTACATTTAAACAAACCCTGTGGACCCTATTCAAAAGAAGTGAACCACGTAGGGAACATGCTGGCATTTTGGACAGGGACTGAATCATTTATCCTGCCTGGGGGACTGATCTATCTGCAAGGGGATGAGAGGGGAAAAGATTGAGAGATGGGGAGATGGAGGGAAAGAGAGACTGAGTAATTGCTTTAAAGGAGGACAGGAAGAAAGAGTTGTGTTTCTTAATTGATGAATTTCCCTGCCATAACATGTTGGACGGGAGAGTTGAGCCTTTTAAGTGCGAGGTTGTACCTTCCAGTCAAATCTACGGAGGAGTGATTAAGTGTGATGTCACTGGGAGAATGAACTATCTTGTTCTGTGGTAATTGCCATGTACGTTCATGTAACATTGATACAGTGTGAGACCTTACTGCAGTGTAATGGCAGAATATACCCCGCCACATAAAAGAAGAATGGAAAACCCGCGGGTTCCCTTTGAGTGGGTCATTCGCTCCAACGTTATCGGGTTACGCCCTCTTATCTCTCTGGCAAGCACCGGAACATGCTACGCAATCAACACCTTCAAGGCCGAAAACAATGCAACCCAAGTTTTTCTGGGGAAACATTTCTCACCTCTTTTTTGATAATTTCATTGAAACGACCTCAGCCTTCAGACGTTAGTAATAATTGGACATTCATAAAGGGCTTGATTAAAACCCCAAGATTGTACTGTAAAACAATACGTCCTTTTATGCTGGAGCAAGAAAGTTAAGACAGAATCTTCCCTGGGCAGGTGTTCTTTAATAATAAAACGTTCAACCCATGCAGGTAGGTGGATAATTTCAAATAAAACCCCAGCCCTGAACGGAAGCGTAGGCTGAATTCATCTCAGGAAAGCACCCAGCATTTTCACAGAAAAATCCAACAAGGTCAAATACAGAGTATTACATTTTGGCTAAAAGCATGATCTGTAATTAACTCAATGCAGAACATCATGGGTAATCATGGTTTGATGAATGTTTTTCAGGTCAAAGAACTAGATTTCCACAGGATCATCATGACATTCTGTCAGGTCCAAGGCCTATATTTATTCCTATAAGTAACATCTCAGGGTGAGCAGGGTTGAGCAAAGCACCCCCGTATCAAAGACAGTCATTGAAATCCCATTTACTGACATTGTTTCTTCGCATGACTAGACTAACACGCCCAAACAACAACGAACAAAAAATAGCCCCAATATCAATTGTTGAAACATGCTTCCTGGGAATAACGGAGTTACCGCTGGTAGATCTCCTTAAACAACATTTCCCATGAGCCCTGACTGGTGCATACCGCAGCGTAATATCGCAGAGTGGATCCTCAATTTCAATCAAAGGCCCAGTGAGGCAGAACGTGGGCAGTGTGGGACACAGCAACCACCAGATGCAGTCATATGAAATGACGTTAATAGTTGTGAAGAGCATCTTTGTGTGTGTTAGTCTCTGTGTGTAGACATCCATGACAGTAACACAGAGAATGAATAGAGCTGTTTTGTCGCTCTGCTAGGTCCAAACAACATGATTATACAACGTGTTCAATGAAAGAAGGCACGGTTTCTTCTTTTTGAAGCTACTGAGACAGAAAAGTTCCACAAACAACTGAATCACACTGGTTACCGCGTGTAAACAGGGCAACGATAGGAAGAAGCTGTGGGAGGAAGTCATGATGAAACCCTGTAGCGCGTTCATAAACAAACACGCGCAGACACGGCGCTAGTCGGGTCGGGGACTTTTAGCGCTAAACACAAATTTCCGCGAGATGGGTTCCATTGAGTCGGCAAAGCTGAGGTCTGACCTTGTTTCAGACGGGTCCCTGTGACTCAGGGAAAACAGACAGAGGGGCGATGCGCCATGCCTTTTTCTTTATTATCTCTTGTTGGCGTTACAGGCACCGAGGCGGAAGCCCAAGGCCTGACACAGGGAAGGAACGGAAAACAGGACATCGTCCATTCTGTGTTCTTTAGTTCTTTTCTTCCTCAGATTCCGCCCGTCTTCTGAGTGACTGACCTTACTCTCAGAGAAGATGGAAGGAGGGAGGGGCAGAGAGACAGGGAGATGGGGGGGGGGTGAAGTACATAAAGAAAAAAGCCCCGGGAGAAAGACAGACAGGGCTGTAGCCTAAGCCTCGTCTGTGGCACGATGCAGAGTGGATTTGAGCCAGCCATCCACGCGTGTGTTAGTTCTAGGGGCTTCGTCTGTCCGGCCCCAGTGAATGTTATTGGAAATCCTATGCTGTAAAATTGCTACTTTCATGCCTACTGCATCTGACAATAGCGATCAACGGTGAAGGGTAAAGAGGGTGGTGGCTGGAGGAGGGGGGTTAGACGAGGGAAAGGAGATGGAGAGATCTCTGACAGTGATGAAAGGGTGGACAGGAGAGAATGAATAAAGGGGGAGACTTTGTGAACGAGAGAGAGGAGGTCAGGGCCTGTAGCGCGTGAGCAGATGACCGGCGGGAGGCGTTAGCGGGAATGCTAACAGCAGCTCAGTGATCTCCAATGAATCTTTTAGCACGCTAATTGACAATGAGGTCCGTGTCAAATGGGGCTAGTGCAGACAAATGGCTAATCACGTTGAATAGACAAGCTCCTCTCCCCCTTCCTTTTCGTTGTATCTCTCTGCTTTTCTTCTCCCAAAACAAGGTCGGGAGGGGGGTGTCAGTAGAATGATTATTGCAACATGAGAGACAGAGGGTGGCCAGGGCTGGGTTACTTTATCTCAGCACAGATAAGCAGAAAATAGTTATTTCAGGCTGAGCTCGCTGGCCTCTCATGGCAGCTGCGTTTACTTAGTAAACAAAGGACTGTGTAAGTAGGGACAGAGTATTCTTATCCCTCAGGAGAAAGACACTTGCTTGTCACCCCAATATCTAACCATTTCCTATTCACACATGCAAATATAGGAACAAAATGTAAGAGCAAATATGCTAACCCACAAAATGATAATAAAACGTAACTTTGATAAGAGGGTTCATGGCACATACTATTTTTATCAAGTTTAATAAACAAAGGATGACTGGTGAATAATGTGCTTTCTAGGCTTCCATGAGCCCTGTCAACAGTGCCGGTTTGATTGAATGAAATGGCATTTATTTTTCTGAACTATGCAGAATCTCATATTTCCATTTCAAGCAGATTTACAAGTGGTTAGATTTTTTTTTTTAGGCCAGTCTGAAATGAAATGTGTTGGTGGTTTTAAAGAGTTATTTCGTTAAAGATTGACCCACAAAAGACACAGTTAGCACAACCTCCTTCTCCTACATCCCGTAAGATGTCAAATCGCTATGACACTTAATGGTTTTTGATGAGCTCTCATGGAAGATATCAACCTTGGCAACTATGAATGTGGAGAGAGAAGAACTAGAGTTACTATGAATGTAAACAAAGATGGAGACCAAAGAAACTAAGAGTGGGTTGAAGATCCTTCCTTTAGAGATAGGGAACAAGAAGAGCTGAAGAACTCAATCTTCACGCACAAAGAGAAAACCTCCTTTGATAGAAAGGTTGACATTCAAGACATTCTTTTAAGAGTAGTTGCAACGTTCCGGACCAGAAAAAGGGGCAGGAAGGGGAATCTCTTGAATGATTTGTATAGAGTGGCAGCACTACAAGAGACCATGAAATGAGTGGTTACTTTCTCCACTTCACCTATACACGAAAGACCCAACATCAACCCATATGACAATGACCGAAACCTCACGGCTCCTTCATGCCCTGAGTCACCCTCCCCCTCGCCTTGTTTTCGTTGAGGAGAGATTTCACTCTCTTCCATCTCCAGCTCTCTCTCTGTCTGTCTCTTGTCGTCACCATAGCTCTTCTGGGTCTACAGCGGTCTGTCCATCTGCCATTCGTGGCAGTGGTCAAATCAATAAGTCAAACACTTACACTGAAAGAGACGTAGGTCAGAATTAGATCTTTCGGGCCACATTGGTAGAACCAGTCTTCTTCCATATTTCTAATGTCAGGGGAGGAAGGAGTCGAATCTCCCTCCAAACATTTCTGAGGGCTGGAGTCAATGCAGTCTCCACAGCTAATCGGCTGACCCCCCCCCTCACTCTCTCTCTCCAGTTTCCGCGGGCAAGTCTCCGAGGAGGGGCAGAGTGGGTTTAGGCCGGGCCCTCACGTAGGCTCCGACGAGCCTGTTGGATTTGCTAAGTGATCCCTGTTGTGAAGAGGAAGAGCAGGAGGTGAAGGACTCAGATGGAGACCCGGGGACCAACTCTCGCTGTGTTACTCCGTCTCCCTCTCATGTGCTCATTACGCCTGTCAATCCTCACTCCCGGGGGCGGGAGTCCGAGCGGCGTCTTATCCTCCGTCTGTCTGTGACTCGTCCAAACGTCTTCCGATCGCTCATTGATTGCGGCGCGCGCCTACAGAAATTGCCTACTTTAAAAACACGGAGTGGCGACATCAAACGGTTTTTTTTTCCCGGCGCAAAGCTTTACTGTAAGCCTTTCAGTCAGTCAATGGGGAATTCGGAATGGCGTCGTTGGTTGTCTTCTAAAGGCTTGGGCGTCTGGGGTTGGAGGTATTGTGTGTGCGTGCATGTGTCTCTGTGTAGTATTGGGGTCTAGACTACTCCGCTGTAGGTCCAGATGAGTATCAGCTGGCTCTGGTTGAACCACTTTAGATAAAAGGTCTTGGGAGGAGCGAGGAGACGTTCTGAGGGGACGCGGATTCATTGGCCATCTTAGGCCTTCACGTTGGACTGGCTCTGATTAGGTTTTGAGGACCTCGGCGGCTGGCTGTATATAATATGGAGAGGAAGTTTCCGCTGTGGGCAATAAACATAGGAGGAATGTAGAGGATATGGTGAATTTCTTGGTTAGCTGCGTGTGTGTGAGAGAGAGATGGTTAATGGAGAGCTTGGAGGGATGACTAGCTGCCTGTTGTTGATTATGTTGAGGGGGATGAAGAGTTGAGTCGACTGGGGGGTGGGGTAGCTTTGTAATGAACCTCGGTGCTCACGTCGGTGTGCTGAGTCAAAAGCGGAAAACTGAGTCAAGACAGGCGAGGCTGGAGTAGGACTGGATTAGGCATGAACGAGGAACAAGCTTCCTGTGAGTCATTCCTCGACAGATAAACACAACACAATCCGTCCAAATCTTCATCAAGTTCGGGCCGACAAGGGCGTCTTTTCCAGCCGTTTACTGTAGTACGTATGAGCGGCATTCTGAGGCCTCCGACAAATAACACTGTCATGGACGCACTCCACTGAGGCGCGAGTCCGGGAGGTCAGAACGGAACGACACCACAGACTCTCCCGCACCCAGCGCTCGTGCCCGGGACCGCGGTCCTGTAGCCTCGAGATGGCCCGTGACAGCGACCAATCCAGACGGGGGCCGATGGTGACAGCCATTACGGGTCGGGACCTTCCTCCTCGCCCTCCCCGGTGCTGACGCTGATGCGGTCGGACCGGGAGCACTGAGGCTGCACTGAGGAGCCCTAATTCACGTTGGGACCACAAAGCACAAGGATGACAAGCGCGGGTGCTGGGAGTGTGTGACGGAGTGAGAAACGTGGTGGTGGGGGGAGAGTGCCTCAGATAGAGAGATAGAGAGAGAGAGAGAGAGAGATAGAGAGAGAGAGACCTTAACGTTTGGTGTAAAGTGTCATCCTCTTGGTCTGCATCCATGTCAGTTTGATGCTCTGACAGTCACTTCTCTGATAAGCCGGTTAATAAACGCTCCCGTCCACCACCTGTGCTGCCCTCTACTTAGCTCTGCGTCTCGCCAGCAGCACACCATGACAACCAAAGTCCTCGCTACGTGCTTAAGACGTACTTAAACCTTCATTCAGACTATGACCCTAACGCCACCGGGTCGGCCATTACGAGACTAAATCCACAGCACGTCGCTTAATGATGGTCACAAAGAGAAAGAGGGAATGAGATGATATCCGCATGGTTCCAACGTCCAACTAAAGGTTTAACCACACAAAACAGAACAAAGTATACTGGCTAGAAATGAAAGACTAAACGAGTTGTTTTACCAAGGGTCTTTAAAAGGGTTGGTCTGGCTATCAATCAGACTAACTAGAAACAGCAGGATTCTTGGCCTTTATAAAGAAAACAGACGAGTTAAGAGACAAACGTTGTAACACCATTGAACCATGCTATTACAGGCTGTTTTGTAGATTTTCAACAATATTACATTGTAAAGACAAATAACGATCCGGGAAAGTTGTATGATAAAGAGGGTTTACATTGTGCTGTGAAACACTGTGTAGTAAAGACAAAGAACATTGCGGGAACGTTGTGCCGAACAGACAGAGACAGTTGTGGGAACATTGTGCAGTAAAGACACAAAACGTCGCGGATATTATTGCAGATAGAGAACGTTGCGGGAAGAGTGAAGGGACATTTTCCCATAGTGTTACAGGACATGGCGAGGAACATTACACAGTGAAGACAGAGAGAGACAGCGTTGCAGGAACGTTGTGCAGTGGAAGGGAGTGAACGTTGAGATAACATTATAGGGACATTGTTGCCTTACCATTACAGGCGTGACCGTGGTGACTGTGAGCCGTGACCCGCGTTACAGGTAAGTACAGCTCGGCTGCATACTCTTCCGAGTCCGAGTCCGACTCGTGGACCACCGGCTGGGGACCGGCGCTACTTAGCAACGTGCTCTGGTTGTCATGGAGATTGGGGGATGGTGGTTGCGAGTGTGAATGGTCAGTGACTGATGGGCTGGATAGAGAGGATGGCATGGGAGAACCTAAAGAAAAGAATAAAACCACCCATAAACCAAAAGGAATAACAAAAAGCAAATGCAAAAATAATGAACACTTTTGTTTCGCCGTGGCAACAGAAAGACAAGGACTTTGCCCGCACAGCCAACAACAGAGAAATGAAATGGGAGTCAGGTGAAAATGGGAGAATAATGGCGTTTTGACCGACCGAACACTCAACATGTCAGTCACTTCATAATCGATTCACAGGGTAACCTTGACATTCTGTGGCATTGGCGTTCATCTCGGTCTGATGGCAAGATATTGACGGCCTCTCCGTTTCCTTGTCCCTCCACACGCAACACAATAGATTGCAGACACACGGCAGAGAAAACGCCGCTAAACACTCCTCAGCGACAACGCAAAGGACACTTACTCAAGAGTAGTGCACCATAGGTAGATCGTGGAACCAATCAGTGTCTGTAGAGAAGAACCAGTTCACCAGCAGTTCTTTCAGATCATTATTTGAAGATAACAAGGAAATGTTTCTCTTCTCACAACGCAAACTAGATTATACATGCATATATTTTCAACTAACGACCAATGTCTTCCAGTAGCTCTTGTTAGAACGTCGTCTGAAGATCTCTGAATTTGGCTACTTCAGGGCAATTTCTGAATACCCAAGTTAGAAGAGCAAGGGCAACTGAATGAATGACTGAGCGGCAGGGAAACCTTATGGACAGAGATGAGTCCTCAATCAAAACTGTGACGGAAAGAAGTTGCTGAACTTTGACTGGCAACATTGTAGAGGTGTTGTGAGCTGTGTATTATAGCTGCTCATGTCATCCAGAGCAGAATGATGAAGACATGCTTCGTAAGAATACTGCATTATACGACTGTCAGATATGAGAAATGTGTTATTATTTTTCTCATCTGCAGTACCGGCCCGCTGCCGATGAGCTTTTTCAATTTACGAGATTGAAAACCAGAGACACTGGTTGGGTACATACTGTAGGCCTCCGCTGCTGCCTACGTGAGAAGACAGCTCCGGGCTATATCCACGCCGCCTGGGCTCCAATAATGTCAAAACTGACTATAAGCCAATCAGCTGTGTCGGGATAATAGGTCACGTTGGGTGAGTGTGTGTATGGTATGACATAAATATGATGTGGATGTGTGTGTGAATGCATACTTATGGTTGTGTGTGTGTGTGGGGGGGGGGTTAAACAGGCTATGATGGGGTAAAGGGTTGCTGTAAATACATAACAGCTCACTTAGTTGTGACAGATGGCTCCATAAAGGCTTAAGCATTCCCTATTCACTGAGCCCACCGCTACAATTCCTTTTTATCATATTTTATTGCATAACCACACATCCTTCAAAACACACATCTATCCAACTACACACGTATTCGTCCATCCATCCGACCACACATCCATCCAAACACACATTTATACACACATTCATCTATCGATCCAATGACGCATCCATCTAACAAGAGTATTTTTCCATCATCCGTCCATTTCTTCATCCACCCAAAGACAGATCGGTCTAACCGCACATTTATTTGTCTATCATCCATCCACACATACATACTCCCTTACTTTTATCCATCCATCATTCATGCCTCCACACATCCATCCATCCACAAATTCATGAATCCGTACAAAACCTCCACTTCAGCCGGAGAAGAAAGGGACAGAAAGAAATTAAACCCTGAGAGTATTCCAAGTAACGTGTTTCTTGGTGGACGGGAGCCAGGAATAAGGGGATATAGAGATACAGCTGATGAGGGAATGTAAACGGCATGGGGACAAGACCCTGGTACTCAACACTGCTGTATCAGCCCTGCAACAGCCCCTGCCAACCAATTAAGGCCAGTTGCTACAGTTGTTCGACCAATGAAAACAAAGCACAGATGCTCAGACAAACAGTAGCTCGTACCGCACCCCAAACAGGACAGCCATTTTGCGATGAATCATTGTGTGTGATCAAGCAGGTTTGCGTGCGTGTCAATGGCCTGTGGTCAATGTCTCTGATGATAGTCTCGAACAATCGCTCTTTTAATTAAGAGAGAAAATGAAAGGCAGTGAGCAGAGAGGGATAGAGAGAGAAATAATAGAGATTGCAATAGAAGAGTGAAAGGAGTGAATGAGGGGATGAGGTAAAGAGGAGATGGAGAAATGTGATGGATAGATAAAGATTAAGCTAGAGAGACTGATGAAGGGGTAAGGTACTAATAGACTAGTAGAGAGCAAATCTCGGTCCCTGCAGTGTGAGTGTATGTGTGTGTCTCTCTCTACAGGCTACAGTTGGAGCATTTCTTCCTGACAGCCTTGGTGTCTGGCTCCAAGCGGGCATGCTGGGAAGGTTCACAGGTGCATGATGGGTATGATCTGGCCCCTGTAGCTCTTCATGTCCTCGCTTTCGGCTGAGACAGCCACTGTGTGTGTGTCTCAGTGTATGTGTGCGTCTCTGTGTATGCGTGTGTGTGTCTCTGTGTATGTCTGTGTGCGTCTCTGTGTATGTGTGTGTGTGTCTCTGTGTATGTGTGTGTGCGTCTCTGTGTATGTGTGTGTGTGTCTCTGTGTATGTGTGTGTGTGTCTCTGTGTATGTGTGTGTGTGTCTCTGTGTATGTGTGTTTGTGTCTCTGTGTATGTGTGTGTGCGTCTCTGTGTGCGTCTCTGTGTATGTGTGTGTGTGTCTCTGTGTATGTGTGTGTGTGCGCCGGCAGTGCCAGTATGGGTCAGGGAAGAGACGAAGAAGGAAATTAATAAGTGTGGATCGACTCAAGGAGAAGTCTGTGTGTGACTGTGTGTGAAAGAGGGAGACTGCCCTAAGAGGCCAACCCGGTCTACTTAGTGCTTGATGGTGAAAGCTGTTCTCCGTCCTTTTTTAAACTACCTTACTCCACGCATTTTCCACCATTTTCTCTCAGCTTGGCCCTGTGGCTCTTTCTGTCCCTCCCGCCTCCTACATCAGCAATGACCATCACTGCCCGCTAAATAATCAACAACACAGACACACACACAGCTGGCGGTTAGGTGTGTGTGTCGTTGATTAGCTTGGGGGCAGAGCTGGAAGTTCTCTCTGTATCAGTAGAGAAAAAAAAGACATGTAAATGTCACAGGGGATAATTCTATCTTTTCCACTCTTGTCTTCCTCTCTCTCTCGTTTTCTTTCAACAGAAACAAACAAAGTTTTCAAATAGGAAATAATAGAAGAGAGTAGTTGGGAAGAGCTGTGACGGAGTCCCTGTTTGTACTGCAGAGAGATGTGCACATGCATAGCCGCCCGCACACACACACGCATGCATGCACACACACACGCATGCATGCACACACACACGCCCGAACACACACACACACGCATGCACACACACACGCCCGCACACACACACATGCACACACACACGCATGCACACACACACGCATGCACACACACACGCATGCACACACACACGCATGGACACACACACACACCAAAGCTCTATGGAGCACAACTCTTTCCTTTATCTTTAGAGCGCAACTGAGGGGGGCTCCGTGTACTTTAACTAGACTCCAAAGACAAAAGGAGTCAGAACCCAGAAAACTAACGACTGTCCCAGGATGCCGAGCTCCTTCCTGCCGTACCCTACAGGGATAACCCCTGGCACGCAGCCGTCTGAAGAGCCGTGTGTGTGAGGGGAGTATGTGTTGGCAGAGCGGAAGGGGTCAAAGGGTTTGATTGATACCTTCAAGGCCCTACTGTACCAGAAGAAGCGATTAAGAGTTGTCCGACCCAACAATACTAACAGGGATAACTATAGCAACGGAACGAGATGCCTTCCGGTTCACCCAGGCGATGGCCACAGTGAGGGACACAACCAGAGCTATCGTTTGGGTCCACCGTTTGGTCTTCCTGTCCCTACAACGACAGGCGATGGCCACAGTGATGGACACAACCAGAGCTCTCGTTTGGGTCCACCGTTTGGTCTTCCTGTCCCACAAACGACACATCATCACATCAACACATTTGTTTTACTAAAGCATACATTTGTTTATGGCATTTGATCATACAACGATTTACTCACAGAAAGAAGTGTTCACATTGTGCTTTTTAACTGACTACACATCTGTGTCCGTGGTGGCCTTTGCACTATTATTATAAAAATCTGCTGCAACAACATTTCAGATTTTACATTAAATGTGTAGCTAATAAATGTCATATTGCCTTGCTATTTAGCTATACAAGCCGCTCTCTTCCAGCTGTTTGCATGCACGCTAGGCTGATGAACAAAAGCCTCTCTGCTTTTCCTATTCATGTAAAATCCCAGCCTGCATTACATTTACTAATGAATTATTCTCTATACAGGCATACTCACTTTTTTGTGAAGAGTAGCGGGCTCATTCTAATTGCTGAATGCAAATTAGACCAAAGGAAAGGTCAGGGAAGGTTGATGAGTGTGTCGGTGTGATCGCTTTATGATGAGCCATGATGAGAGCATTGCAAAAAGACAGAGAACGATGAGCTCAGTGAAAAAGAAGATACGAACAAATGACAAATATCACAAAAATGGAAATCAGTTGCTACAAAACCGGACCAATGAGGCAAGCAATGTCATGGTGTAAAAGATGTGCCGGCTAAACAGAATTATTGTTAGCATGTAGGTCTTCATGAAGGTGGTGGTAATATCTAGGTCTATGTGATGGTGGTGGTAATATCTAGGTCTATGTGATGGTGGTGGTAATATCTAGGTCTATGTGATGGTGGTGGTTATATCTAGGTCTTTATGATGGTGGTGGTAATATCTAGGTCTTCATGATGGTGGTGGTAATATCTAGTTCTTCATGATGGTGGTGGTAATATCTAGGTCTATGTGATGGTGGTAATTTCTAGGTCTATGTGATGGTTGTGGTTATATCTAGGTCTTTATGATGGTGGTGGTAATATCTAGGTCTTTGTGATGGTGGTGGTAATATCTAGGTCTATGTGATGGTGATAACTTCTAGGTCTATGTGATGGTTGTGGTTATATCTATGTCTTTATGATGGTGGTGGTAATATCTAGGTCTTTGTGATGGTGGTGGTAATATCTAGGTCTTCATGATGGTGGTGGTTATATCTAGGTCTATGTGATGGTGGTGGTTATATCTAGGTCTATGTGATGGTGGTGGTAATATCTATGTCTATGTGATGGTGGTAATATCTAGGTCTATGTGATGGTGGCGGTAATATCTAGGTCTATGTGATGGTGGTAATATCTAGGTCTATGTGATGGTGGTAATATCTAGGTCTATGTGAAGGTTATTTAATATCTAGGTCTATATGATGGTTGTGGCAATATCAAGATCTATATGATGATTGTTTAATATTTAGGTCTATATGGTTGTGGTGGCAATATCTAGGTCTATATGATGCTTGTTGATTATCTAGGTCCATATGATGATTGTTTATTATCTAAGTCGGTATGATTCTTGTTTAATATCTAGGAATATATGATGGTTGTGGTAATACCTAAGCTTAAATGTTGCATTGCCGTTGATGACTTGATTGACAGGCATGTTATTACATAAGACACATCTATAGTTAGGTTCCATTTATTGCTTCAGTTCTGGTCCTTAGCATTTATTTCCCTACCGCAAATTGAGTTAATATATTTTATTATAATAAAAATAATATTATTCTCCTACTCAAGGCCCCATTGTATATACCTAAATTACATGATGCCATTTTAGAACTTCTTTGACTATGAAAATGCTGTGACTGCAATTAATATTCTTTGTTACATGAGAGAAGGGTTAAATGAGCAGATTGGTAATTATTACTAGATGTTGTAGTCAGTCTGTCCAGCACCAAACATGACTGTGTTTGTCAGCCATTGATTTTGCTTTTGTAAGCTTCTTCACATTGCTCTGACTGAAGCCTCTCTCCCCTGACACCAGGTCAAAACCAATCAACGTCTTCTTTCTCCTACTGACTTCGGGCAAATGTCTCTCTCTGTCTGTCTCTGTCTCTCAATCATGCTCACTTTGCCTTTCAATGTAATTTTAATTTGAAGGGCATTATACTCATGGGCAACATTTGTTAACATTCCCAATGCACGTCAAAATTGAGAACCATATAATAAATACAATTCAAAAGATTGAATTAATTGCAAATCTGAAATGTCAGGTAAACATGACACATTTTAATGACTGTGTACATTGTCGTAAGTGTGCAAAATGTTACAAGTATCAATGAAAGAAAATAAAATGGATAAGCATTGGTTTTGTTTACAATCGGGTGCTCCACTAGCTGCCCCCTCTCTCAAAACACACACACCCAACCTGAAGGACACACTCTGATGCCTGCAACCTTTCACAAGGACACACACACACAAACTCACAAGCATGACCTTCCACAGCCTACTAGAGGTGTAATTACAGCCTCTTCCTTCCACCTGAGAGGCGTGAGGGAAAGAGAGGGGAGAGAAGACAGCCAGAAAAGATGAACACAAGACTGAGGAGATTAGGAAAGGAAAAAGAGGATGGAGGGTTAAAGAGGTTTCAGAAAAGGCAAAGCGGAAAATGGCGTCCATCTTTGTTCTAATGGTAACTTTGATAAAGGGAATTATTCTGTTTGCATCTTCGAGAGAGATTGAGCACTGCGTTATCTGTCCTTCACGCAGTGGAGCTAATGACGTAGAAAGAGTTAGCCTGAAAGAAAGCAAAAACAAGACAGGACACGGAGAAAGATCTAAACTCCAGGCTCCCAGGGTCAGGCCCTTCAGTGGAAGTCATTTATTTCTGTTAAGTGGACAGTGAAATAATGAGCTTTGTCTGATGTGTGTGTCTGGTGGTATGCGTAAGGACATCAGAGCCATGCAAATGTCCACAGTAAGGGAACTTGACACTTGTTTGTGTGTGGGTTTTTGTGTGTCTTCTATAAGGGTTCTGTAGAGGTCACTGCTGTGATCCTAATTAGCATGTGTCTGTGATGGGACCTGACTGGCAAAGGGGTCGTGTCACGCTTCGTTAAACCCACAGTACTGACCCCCCCCCATTCAGCGGGGGACAAGGACATACAGCAAAGGACAAAGACCTGACAAGAGTAGTGCCACACCCTAAAAACCCCCCGACGGACGCTCATAGTTTACCCCCGACAGGAACTAGGAGAGGGGAAATGAAGACAGAAAAGACATAGTAGGGAGAAAGATGAGGAGGAGGGAGGGGGCAGAGGGAAGGGAGAGAGAATGATGTGAAGGAGGGAGGGGATGGAGGGAAGGGAGAGAGAAAGCGCAAGTGGGGAACAGGAATAGGGCTGTAGGCCACACTAAGGGCATTTCTGGAACATTCCTGCAGCGAGAGATTATTAAACCAAGGGCAATAAAACAGGCAATCTGTCTCCTATATTCTTATACAGCGGGAGGGATCATTACCATTACGGAGAGCGCCGCGTCACCACACCAGTCAATCTATGACAAAGCCTTCTGATAACCCGGGGACCCGGCTGGTAGAACCGGGATTAACCTGTTAAGGGTCAGCTTGACTGCTGTGTCTTTACAAACCAGGACGTCTCCACAAACGTACCTGTGCTCCGTCTGCTCGCCACGCGGACGGCAAATTAGAAACACCATTCGCACCACTTACGGTTGGTTGCCGCGCCTCTGTTAGCATCGCGGCTAGCTGTAAAGAGGCCTCCGGCTGGGCCTGCAATCAGTCAAAGAGCTCCGCGGCGCTGCTACGCTAAATATAGCAGAGTAGCACTAACTTACACAGAGGCCGTGTTGATACGGGAACTGTTGGGAACAGTTTGTGGTGCCTGAGATGTTATTCTTTCTCCGTCTTCCGAGCTGCGGAGGGATCATCAGAGGTACTGAACTTACAGGGGATCTACTAGTAGAAGTTGAAGTCCACACGTGCAGACGGACGCAAACTCGCCTAGTGTTGCTCGTCGGAACACAGGGAGCCGTTGTGTTTGTCTAACACAGTTGAAACTACGACGGCAGTGACCCTTCCACATTCACCTTTTCTCTTAATCTCCAACTCCTTCATTTGATTTGATAGGAAAGGCAGTGAGAGAGAAAAAAGGGTGTCAAATGACCTTAAAGGGTGAAATTGGCCAATCATCTCTCT
>JACXGK010008767.1:0-21607 GCA_016801125.1 Novumbra hubbsi | reverse complement strand
GCCCAGGGGATCAGACATACCTTTAATGAATAGGCATGTCCACATTAGTGACCTGTTACTGTGCAGGGCCCAGGGGATCAGACATACCTTTAATGAATAGGCATGTCCACATTAGTGACCTGTTACTGTGCAGGGCCCAGGGGATCAGACATACCTTTAATGAATAGGCATGTCCACATTAGTGACCTGTTACTGTGCATGGCCCAGGGGATCAGACATACCTTTCTCTGTGGGGTAGATGTCATTAATGCCAACCTCCAGATCTTGGTCTAACATCTGACCCAGAACCGTGTCTCTTGCCAGCTTCTTTCTCCTCTCTACCTCCTCTTTGCTTTCCTTCTCAAAGTGCAGACGGAACCTGAATGGACAAAGAGCACCGTATGCCTCAGTGGAGATGTTTGTGTACAGTACAGTAGAGACGTGGGCAAAGTGAGTGCATAGAATCTGTATGCAGGATTATGAACATATATTGAGAGTGGTGTGAGGGCATTTTCTGTAATCTACCATCGACAGGCTCACATTTCTAGATTCACAGAAATGTCAGTAGCTTTTTGACCATTTTACTTTTAACAGGCCCAGATGAACTGTGGTAATTGAGGTACTCCCAGTAACCATTAAGACTTTGCTCCAGGACAGTCCCTCCACTGCTGCAGGCATTACATCAAATGGGAAATCAAGACATTGCCAGGCATTGTACAGACACTGTAACACAGACAGCAGATGACAGCGATGCGAGGGGTAGGTCACCCGGGTCCACACAGCGTACCACGGGGCAGCAAGAACACAGGCTTAACGGTTTGATCCCATTCCTCTGCCCTGGACCGGGGAACAGTATGTTGCTCAGCATCAGTAAGAAGCCGTAATACACCAAACCAGAGGCGCCTACGCTAATGCATGGCTGACTCGCCTGTTAGGGTCATATCTTCCTTCCCTGATGCCGGGCTGCTGGTTTATCCTGCGGACTTCGGTGGTCTCGCTGTCCGACGTGTCCGACTGCCTCTCCCGGTCCATCCCCCGCTCCACGCTGGCATTACGGCTGCTGGGTCCTGAGCCGGGCTCACCTGGGGAGGACAGGCCACAAGCCATTGGCTTATGCAGAGCACATCCCAAACGGCGGCATACAGCTGGATCGGTGTTCCCCAACTCCAGTCCCGGAGAACCCACCTACAGCACGTGTTTTTGTTTTACATCCTGGTACAGGAATGCTGACATACTGAACTACCATTTGGGTTGGGGGGGGGGGGCTGTGTGGGTGGTGGACAGCTGTCAGCATGACCAGTGTCCTTTATACATGTCACTAGCTGCTTCACGCCACAACTCAACACCCATGCCGCTCAGATCCCGTCGGTTTTTAAGGGCTTGATGATGAGCAGGTGCTTTTCCTGTTACTATAACAATACTCCAGAGTGCTCTATTGTGACTAGTGACAATATGTGCACTATACATAGGCGATGGAAGCATTTTGGGACGCAATCGTACATAATTGAATTAGCCTAGTCTATATGTAAACACCGGGTACCAAATAAGAGCAAATTCAACAACGCTCAACTTACTTAAAGAATTGAATGTAAATGCCACAACTACATCTATTTAACTAGCTACATTAAATAATTTCCCAACAAAGCCAGCACAATTGTAAGTAGTCTGAAACACCTTTTAATATCCTGGCCTCAAGTATTACGTAATGTAATACTGAGACTGCGCAGTACAGTAGAGCTTTAAAGCGTAGTAAAAACAGTTTCTAAACATGCACTTACTATTGACAGCGAGTGTACCGTTACTTCTGAGTGATGCTGTTCAACACTTCGATAAATCGTTACATTTCCAATTCAACCCTATAATATATAGTTCATATCACTGCTCTAATCAGTTGTTAGTAACTAGGTGAATAGAGCACGAGCCAAAGACAAACATTCCACACGCTAAGCTAGCTAGACTGCAAGCTAACGCGTTAGTTAATCTGTTTCGGCAAAATAGTGAACTGCAATTCTCTGAACACATGTAATGGCAAATCGACTTAATCGGAGAAACGTATTTATAAATCCTCTAAACTATAGCTACGTGAAAACTGACAAATGTTCATCAAAAGAGAAAGCCATCTAAGGTTAACACTGTACCGGACTAAACACAATTCAGGCTACCTAGCTATGTACCATTTTCGGCACGCGCACTTTCAAGGCTGCTAGCTGTTACATTACCTCTTTTTCTTTCCCGTTTTACTTGCATCTGTTTCTTCTTCTGTTTGGTACTGAATGGCTTTTTCCGAGGCATATTGGATTAAAATGGTTCTACGTTCAGTAGAAGTTGCAGTCTTCTCCTAGCTCAATCAGAAATACAGTTACGCTATTGTCAAGTTTCTAGACTCCAACACTTTCCACCGACGCCATATTATTCACTGCAGTCAGAACAGAAGAGACCAGTGACAGTTTCAATGTTGACGAAGTTTAAAAAACATTACATTATAACACAATTTGTCATACACTTATTTATTTTTTTACAATGTAAATGTCATTCTTTAAAACGATTGTCTTACAAAACATTGCAAGGTTTAACAAAATAAACAAAAACATTTACAAAATGGTACAGTCCACACAAACCATAATTACTGGCTGAAACAATGGCAATTTAAGTATTTCTGGCTATCAACGCAAAATGATAAAGCCTGTTATGACAGGCACTCAACGCAACCATTTGCCTAGGTGGCGAATTCTGTATTATTCAAAATCATTCAATGTAACATTCAACTCTATGATAATATGGGTTACAATGAAGTTATTATTTATAGTGTGACCCTTATGTTTCAAAGTACTGTATTCAATGGCATCATGCAGATCAGTTACATCTCAAAAGTGAAATAGATCACTTTTTGTTCACACCGAGGTGTTTTCCAAAACAGATTAAATCAAGGTACCCTGGTTCACTGAGGATCAGGCTGAATGGTAAATCTCCTCAATGTGTAACAGTGACAGAAAAATGTGAATTTTTAGATTTCACCGGATGTTTTTATATTTTTGATGTGGGAAAACAAAATGTATTCTAGATGTGTCAATCCATTTGCGATGGAGCATAAACTTTAGTATATGACAAGTGTGAGTATCGGCAGATTTTTGCATAACAATAATATTCTTAGGACACACACTAAAATAAATACTACAAAAATGACTTAAAACCAGAACCAGTCATACAATTCATTTTCCAGTTCTTACAAGATCATGCGAGGTAAACAGGACATGATGATTGGCTTGGAACTGATAGGCTAAATGTCAGTATTAGAGTATATATAGTTTGGTATAGATAATACATTTATTTTTTACACGCACAAGTGCCGCACACTATATTTTGAAACTAGTAGGGCTTTTTATTCTTTCAAAAACAGAGCCTTATTTCCCTTTTTTCTGTGAAAAAATCTGTCTATCATTAAAATGTACAAGGTAGATTACAGTAACCATAACAATGACAAGGTAATCAAAATCTGAAAGTATCTGTAGGAAAGTAGAAAAATGTACCTTCACAGTTATCTGTCAGTTTCCATTAGGCACTTCCCTTACATAACCATAGCAACATTGTGTTTACAGGGAAGAGCAGTAGGATATACTGTAAAATAGCAAAAGGAAAAAAGAAAACTGCCTCTATTTGGGTCACGGTCCTCTGACTTTTTGTCTCCCTCACCACTAGGTTAACAAAGAAACATTTCTTTACCAACAGTGGACACTAGCCATCCATGAGACAAGAGCACACAAACCTAAACCTAGGCATAATGAAGTAAGTGAGAAATGAGTACAAAAAAAGTACAAAATCTTTCCCAGATTCATCCATCAATGTTTCAGTGTTTCTTTTCCTCCTCTTCCATTAGCCATCTTTCAGGCCCAGTACCATCATTCTAGATCCTCTCTGTATTGCTTTGATCCAGTCTGTCCACAGGTATCCTCCAGTTTCAGTCTCTACCACTCCCTCTCCCACCCCTACGAGTTTAGGTGCTCCACCTGGATGGTGGAGGTAGCCACAGTTAGACAAAGGTCCTTGTGGGCTGCTAGGTCTGCTACGCTGACTGTTTTGAACTGGATGTCCCCTGCAGAAACCGTCTTATACTGGTGCAGGTCAAAAGGGCAGGATACAGTTTCTGCCTGGGAGTAGCTGCCCTGGTTTTGCACCTGGTTCTGTCCCTGACCTCCACCTTGTCCTGCCCCGGTGTCGGTGCCTTCTCCTCTGCCTTGAGAACCACCCTGGTTTGGGTTCTGGTTTTGGTTTTGGCTTTGGTTGTGTTGATTCAGCCGTGCTGCAGCCACAGCTGCTGCCGTGAGTGGGTCTGGGTTGTGTTTCTGCATGTGTTTTACCAGGTAGGTCTCCTGAGAAACAAGCATTAGACATAGTTGACTTTAATAACAACACCCGATTTAGTATAATTATATTTTACACCCCTGCTATACTGAAAATATAACATGCTAAACACACCCACATAAAGCGCTCAGCTTAAGTAAACGCTAAAATCTTCCACTGTTCTTCAGCGAGACATTAAAAGCCTCCTTGAGCATGCACAGGCTTTGGGGCTGCCTGGGGACCCCAGAAGCACAGCCATGAATTCCACATTATAGGACATTCTGGAAAAGCCACCATCTTGAACCTGAATGGAAGGATTTCAAGAGGAACAGTGATGTAAAAACCCCTAAAAATCACCAAGTTGGAAGAGCGGGTAAACATCCCTGCAAGTCACATCGGGTGACGTCTGCTTAAGGAGGGTTCACTTATTTGAAGTGACTGTCTGTGTTTGAAGTATTTCTGTTATTAATAATAGTTGTAACACTAGGCCATTTATCGGTTATTCACTTTTAATAACATATCTGTGTTTAAATATTGTTTGTTACAATAAAATGTTCAGGGCATTTTTACATCCAGTAGCCTAAGTGAAGCAGGTAAGAGTCTCACAGAGTTTCTACTGTAACAACAACACATTGGATTTTCAAGTTTTCCATGTTGTAGTATGGAGAAAGAGCTGACGTTGCAGCACACACACACACACAGTGAAACATGTCAGTATGGTGAGGACAAGATCTGAAGTTAAACATGACATGTGCCTGGGTATGGTCTCTCACCGAGGTGTAGGTGCGGTTGCAGAGGCCACAGGAGTAGAGCTTGGCGTGTTTGACCGTGTGCGTGGACAGGTGGACCTCCAGACTGGCCGCGTCCGTGTAACCACGGTTACAGTTAGTACACTTGAAGGGTTTGTCCTTGTTGTGCTGCCTTCTGTGGGACTGCGACAGAACACGATCGCTTAGCAAACATAAACACAACCAACAGGAGCCCAGATCACTCAGAATATCTACATAAGTCACCTGTAGGTTGGAGAGTTGAGTGAAGGACTTCTCACAGCCCGGATGAACACACTTATAAGGCCGGTCTCCGGTGTGAATTCTGCAACAATATGGAACACACACAAATTGTGTAGACAAGTATAAATCCACCCCCTAGTCTCAAGATTCCAGTTCAGGTGAGGGGGATAATTAAAATAAGCCACTGTAGACTATTGAGATGTTCCTCAAGAAAAGACTTCTTAGATAAAAGACTATTTAGTTTCCACAAGGTCAGAGATGTGGGCAACCTCACCTGTTGTGCTGCTGTAGATGACTGAGCTGTCTGAAAGACTTCTGGCAGTAGGAGCAGCTGTAGGGCTTCACCCCTGTGTGGATGCGAATGTGTTGGGCCAGGTAGCTGGAGTTGGCGAAGGACTTGGTGCAGTGGGGGCACTTGTGGGGCTTGGCCTCTGTGTGGTTCCTGGAAGAAAGAAGAGAGATGGAGAAAGAAAAACAAAACCATGTTTCTTTTCTTTAAGCCCAAAGTAAATCACCCTTCTCGTACTCAGTGCCTGCCTGACCTCTACTAAGTCCTAAACAAAAGGCTGCATGGCAGCGAAGCACAACATTTCTATGTGTCAACATTCCACTCTGACTTAACCTCTGTTCAAACTTGAATCGGATCATGTATGTCATGGGGTGTGATAGTGTACGAGTGTATGCGTGTGTGTGTGTGTGGAAGAGAAAAGCAGCGAAGAGCACAGAGCCATAGGACGGAAGAAACAGAGAGGGACTGAGAAACACCACTCACAATCACCTCAACACACTCAAATCATCTCCCACAGGAGTCCACGCACAGTGCTAGCAGTCGATAAAGGGCAGGGGTGGGGGGACGGGCGAAGCCTGCGGGGGAGGAGCGGGTGGAGCTGCTGTGAGCAGTACCGTGTGTGCTGCTGTAAGTGACTGAGCTGTCTAAAGGACTTCTGGCAGTAGGAGCAGGTGTAGGGCTTGGCTCCGCTGTGGATGCGGATGTGTTGGGCCAGGTAGCTGGAGTTGGCGAAGGACTTGGAGCAGTGGGGACACTTGTGGGGCTTGGCCTCTGTGTGAGACTTGGAGTGGATCTGCATGTCTGACTTACTGAAGAAGGTCACAGCACACATCCGGCACCTACAACACAGAGAGACAGACAGACCAGGGGGGAGGGAACAGGTGAAAGTTCACAGGGGAGGACAAGGAGAGACAAACCAGGAGGACAGTGAAAGGAGGGGAATACGGGGGGGGGGGGGCATGCAAAGAGGGAGGACCAAAGGGGAGGACAGACCGGAGGGGAGGACAGAGCAGAGAAATAAACAAAGGATGTGAAAAAAGACGACAAGAAAGAGGGTGAATCAGTATAAACATAAGGAGAAAACAGCAGATTCTGCTGAAGCAAGAATGACAGAAACAGAATGAGAAATGAAGGCTACTAGAGTATGTAAGAGAGAGAGAGGAAGAGAGAGAGAGACAGGGCGAAAGTGTGTGTCCAGTGTTTGCGGAATGCGTGATGGATGCAGAGTGTTTTCCATGCTGCAGAGACAACACATCAGCTGCATTTACAAAGGCACACCGATTCTCATCTTTTTTTTCACTAATCAGATCAGCCCGAAAAAAAGCCAATTAGTGAGAAAAAAAAAACCATCCAAATCGGGGTGTCCTCATTAAACCCAGCCACAGTGAACCAGGTTCACCCCTCATCTATGAAGCAGGTGTGTGCTGCCCCGGCATGCAGTAGAGTCTGTGTGTTTGAGATGCCAGCTCCCAACAGGACCTGGTGTTGATATCCACAGAAGCCTGAATCTAAGCTCTCTGCCCTGACCATCTTCTACAACATATACATACATACATACATACATACATACACGTGTGCAAGCATTCCACAGCAGCACATTCCTATGGGATGCAGAGCTGGGGCTTCCTGGCCCTTGGGTGACTGTGGGATCCTACCTATAGGTTTTGTTGCCATCTTTCCCACCATGGTCTTCGCTTGTAAGGTCATACTGGTCAGTTGTATGATGCTGCGAAGACATAACCACCTATCAAATGTCAAAAAAAAAAAAAAAAAAAGATATGTAAACACACTTGACAAGTCCTGTTTTCTGCTTACTCATAACATCCTTTGCCAGAGCTTAGCCTGGAAGTGGTTACTTTAGTGGAAACGTTTTACTTTGGTCACCATGGTGTCTCACCTGCCCTCCTGATGCCAGATGAGCCAGAATCAATGCCTCATTACCAGCGGAGAGGGTGTGGCCAGTGGCAGCCCCCACCCTCCCTAGTGTAGACTTCTTCTTTCTGCCCCGCTTCGATGGTGTTGGCATAACAACCAACTGTGGGGTTCCACCTTCCTGTTTCTTGTCTAAGGAGGTGACAGAAAGAAACCTTGTCAGGGACATTCACAAGTGTCTAAAGCAATCGTAGTTATAATTGATGAAATGTTATATAATGTCATCTCTTCATAAAGATATTACATTTATATCACCACCTAAGCCACTTTTCAGCATATCAAGAGTATTATGTATTTTCTTTTTTAATGAAGGTTGAAGAATGTATGTGAATTTTCTGTGACAATTTTATTTTGTGACTAGCAGGTCAGTTTAAATAATCTAAATTACAGAGTTTTCCATCCCACAAAAAGAAACCAAGTAAACCACTATATTAGCACCTTTAATCCTCATCGATATAACCACTTAAACATGTGGCTCAAGGCTTTTGTCCCATGTAATACTTTTCCTATAAATTTCATACTTTCAGTCCAGAAGAAATGTAGGCTTAATAACGTATGAAGAGTGTTATTTTCTATTTTCAAAGCAATCGACGATTAAGATGAGTAAACCAATCGATAATCCTCTGTTTAATAACAGCTCAATGAGGATGAGGAGGTTCAAATTGGTGTGGTTTAATCTCACAAGTACAGTGAGATTAGTGTGCACGTTCGCATGTGACTACGTTTACAAAAGCAGGCCAATTACTATTATTAATATTTTCCCTCTTCCCCTTTACAGGTAATTTCAAATCAGCTCTGAAACCCCGCTGGATAAAATCTGATGTGGTGAAAACAAAGCGATCTGGGCTGTGAATGGGTGTAAGGTTGACACTGGGACCAGCCCACGAGCCCATACATCACCTGGAGCATGCAGCGTAGAGACAATCATGGTGGTGGTGGTGGGGTGTCCGGAGACAAAGGGCTGTGAGGACGTGGCAGGGGAGACCAGCTGTGTGCCTTGAGGAGTAGTGATCACCAGACCGGCTACAGACAGACAACAAGACAACAGACAATTGTGGTAAAACAACACACCAGATAAACTGCACAATGAGTAGGCAACCCCGGTCCTGGAGGAGACTGGTTCTTCATGCTGGTCATTTTACAACCATAAAGGCAGTAGTGTTGGTCTGGTGGGGTAACTGCTTCAGCTGGCAGACACACGCCTGCTGTCAATGTTCAGTCAGTAGTGTTGTTCTGGTGGGATAACTGCTTCAGTAGGCAAACTACTGCTGTTAATGTTCAGTCAGTAGTGTTGGTCTGGTGGAGTAACTGCTTCAGCTGGCAGATACACGCCTGCTGTCAACGTTCAGTCAGTAGTGTTGGTCTGGTGGGATAACTGCTTCAGTAGGCAAACACAACTGCTGTCAAAGTTCAGTCAGTAGTGTTGGTCTGGTGGGGTAACTGCTTCAGCTGGCAGACACACACCTGCTGTCAATGTTCAGTCAGTAGTGTTGGTCTAGTGGGGTAACTGCTCCAGTAGACAAACACACCTGCTGTCAATGTTCAGTCAGTAGTGTTGGTCTGGTGGGGTAACTGCTCCAGTAGGCAGACACACCTGCTGTCAATGTTCAGTCAGTAGTGTTGGTCTGGTGGGGTAACTGCTCCAGTAGGCAGACACACACCTGCTGTCAATGTTCAGTCAGTAGTGTTGGTCTGGTGGGGTAACTGCTCCAGTAGGCAGACACACACCTGCTGTCAATGTTCAGTCAGTAGTGTTGGTCTGGTGGGGTAACTGCTCCAGTAGGCAGACACACACCTGCTGTCAATGTTCAGTCAGTAGTGTTGGTCTGGTGGGGTAACTGCTTCAGCTGGCAGACACACACCTGCTGTCATGATGCCAGTGGAAGGTACGGGGACCACAGTGATGTTCTGGGTGTGAGGGGAGTGTAGATGACCCCCCTGGCCCTGCACCCCTCCCTCCTGCTTGGGGACAGTGAGCACCGCCGTCTGGTAATGGGAGGAGGAGGGGAATGAAGCGTTCTTCTCCTGGTCCTTCAGCTGCTTCAGGAACATGGCATTATCAATCTGACAGATTTAGAGAGAAAAATACACTGTTGCAAAATCAAACACCTAGGGTTGTTTGAGATCTACTATTTTGTATGCGTCACAGCTTTAGTATTACTTAGAACTCCAACCACAATAGTAATATCTTGTGAAACGGTTCCTAAAGCACATACTTCTTTCATAACTTATCTTTCACATTACAAAAAATAAAAAAACATGTACTGGTATCTATCTATCTGGCTGCATACATCCAGCGGAGGAACAATTTTTCCTACCTAGTTAGCTTGCACAGATGTTCAGAGTATGCTAGATATATTCAGTATAGTAGTTGAGATACACCAAAACTATAAGGAACCTTCTTTCTAAAAAGACATTCGTAGTTATGGGAGTTGTATTCGTTAGGGAGTTGTTTGTGATTCTCATTTAGTACGATAAATCACTAGTACTAAGTTTGCAAAATGCACCCTGCAAAGTGCATTTACAGACTTATTTAGTATTGTGTGCTGTTCCTCCTATAACAGCTTAAATAATTCCTAGTCTAAATAATGTTCTATGTTTAGCAAAGTAACTGTTTTCATTCACTATTTCTTGGTGATATGGTAGAAACATTACTTCAGTCTCCAAAAGAATTAATCGCAGGAAAAGCGTGTTAACATTCAGCTCGGCCGAGGTGGTTTCTAACAGACTTGGTTGGCTCTTGACTTGGGCGAATCACAGGTCTGTAAAACCTGCCTAACAGTGCGTTAGTATACATAAGATAACACATAGGATACGCTGTTCCAAGTTATCAAAAACTCTCTCACGGTGCCCCACATCTCTGTATCCCTCCAAAAAACCCAGCGGCCTCTGCTGACTGTCTGTAGAGGGAGGGGAGGCTGGGAGGCTAGTATGAACCCACACAGAACCTATATGCTATTAGGAGCGTGCATTCTCCAGCCAACAACCACGTTTGAGCTTGCAGGCGCATGAACTAACAGCAGTTGCTAGATCATAACGAGACAAGGCAGAGACATGAACTGCCCATATATACCGAAAGTTATGTTGCGTCATAATCCATGGCGGCAAAACATTACTGCTGCTCTTTGTGATATTTCAGCATTTATCACATCTACAGCAGATTTATCTACTTCAAATAAGGCATGTTTTTCCATGTAGGCTTATACCACCTTAATGTCTGAATCCAACTTCAGTTGTGCCAGCAGAAATGTCAGTTTGAAGTTCATGACCTTGAAAATTCACCTGACATTACAATATTAAGACTCTTATAGACCAATACAAAATGTCCCCTATGGATAAAATCCCTAATGGATAAAATCCCCTAAAGTAACTAAACACATTTTTCTGCCAAGTGTTAAGGGGATTGTGACTAGTATTTCAGTCAATGTCCAAGACTTGTGAGCTAAGGTTTTCTTAGAACTTACTTGTCCTTGTACAGGCACAGGGGACCAGAAGTACTGAGAGTTAAAATGGGAATCCTCCATAATTTCTGGAATGGAAAAGTAACAGAATATAACGATTAGGCGTTAACCAACCAAGAATGGGGAATCACCACACATCAGCTCGAATAACATTGGCTACATTGTTGTAGATTTGACTGACACCAATTGGCACGTTTAGTGACAGGCAAGTGAATGTAATACGTGTTATTTTAGAACTTTATATCGTTATATGGTTAAATAGTGCTGATATATCGCAATGATGCTACACCATAATTAAATCAATTTCATAATAACATAACTCAATATGTATAATTTACATTCTAATACAAGTCGTGAAACAAGAGGAAAGAGAGTACTGACCAAGATTGCATTACTATAGCTTTCTCCCTGAAATTAATGCATTTGGGGAACTGGTGGTGATAGCAAAAATGTAACGTTAACTAGAAAAATAGAATAACACATTAAAATGATGGCTAGCTATTTGTTACAGTAGCAATTTGCTGAGCTGCATGTGATCGACTCCGTTTCGATTCCTTGCTAGGCGTGCACTGTAGCTTAACAAAACGCGCGAGAGGAATGTTATCTTTGAGTTCGGGGCTCTAAATGGCTGTGAGAATAGAAAAGGCTAAAAAAAAAAGACGGTTTAAAAAAAACGAAGCGATCAGGGGGGGAAAAACCAATAGCCAATCTCGCACTGACTTCCGGCTGTCCAGAAGAAGAGATGTGGCATTTCGCTTATTGGAAGAAATACTATAATTATGTGCAAAAAATAACAGTATTTACCTCAACTGACAACTCTCTCCCTTCCCGGAATTCCCGCAGGCCGGAACAGTTTAGAAACTCAGTTAAAATCTTTCAGGTTTTTTTCTCTTCAATGTTTTTTTCTATTTTTTTTTCTTTCTTGTCCGTCTTCTCTGAGCTTCACTTCCTTCGAGGAAGGTCGAAAAAACAAAGCACCGTTTGTGGTGACGTAATTTCCGGCGAGTAAGGTCTATTTTCCGGTCATGGCTAGATTGGATACATCTCATGTCGTTGGGTACGATTCTGAACTCAGTCTTTTCACACGATCACAAATTTTCTGTTATAATAAAATAAGTTATTTTGCTGATAACCCCAACCGCGAACTAGTTAAAGGGTATGTCAGAAAATGCCGTTATTACGATGGCTAAACAATGTATACCGTGACATGCCAGTAACCTAACGTGATAGCCCATGGTATTTGTAATGTCGGTATGAATGGGCAGAGCACCATATTTTACCGAGGTGCTTACAGTGAGTGGTTTCCCAATTTACAGGCACACGCGTTTGCGTGACAACTAGTCACTAGTAGTCAACATCGGTGTTATCAAGTCGGTCGGGAATAGTCAAGATGTTCGTCACGTTAAGTTGTTGCAGCACTGCTTGCGTTAATGTAACCAATATCCTAGTGACTACTAAAGCACTACCACGTTACCGTCTAGACTACATGTCGCATGCAACGCAAACAATTACTTCGGTCCAACCTGAATGGTTCTGAACATTCACCACTCTTGCGGGACTGTGACGCCACTTCGACACAAAGCTTTATCCGTTCTAGCCTTAACTGTGTCATGGCGAACATGCGCTGAATACGTCTGTGTCGCGCCGAACTGCGCATCTCAACTACTCAAACCAACGGAACTCTTGTCAGTTGTGGTTGTCGATGTCTTGCATGTGCTAATGTGTGCTCAAGGTATTCACCACTTGCTTTCAGACTTTTCTTCAATGATAGTGATTCTAGAACTGGGTTATCAAGACCAAATGGGAGGCTTAAGAATAGTCCAGCCGTGCATGTTAAGCTTCTAAAACCAAACGGGTTTTAACCGGTTAACATACAGCTTTGGAACTTTTCAGAGACCACTGCATATTTTTCGTTCATTTCCAAAAAAGAGGAACGAAAGGGTTCAATTTGAGAGACCACTATAAGCTGAACACTTCGGGGTTCCACTAAACATTTTAGTTTTGGAAAGAAATGAATCTCTTAATTTTTTCCACAGCTGTATATCTCAGTGGTCTAGTCCGTTTAGTGTGCGTTGCAAACGTTCCCTCTCGCGATGTAGATCTTTTGTGATTTGGAAGGTGCACAAAAAACCCAAAATAAACTTCTTAATTATAAGTGCCAGTATTCTGTTTTATTCACCCATGTCATTGTTTGTGAAACAGTAATAAATTGTCTAAAACATGGGACACAACATGAATGGAAAAAAAGATAAGTACATATAGCTATATACAACCTTGTTTAGGTTGTTAGGATGCTGTGTAAAAAGCTTATAAAAAGCCATTTAAAAAAGTGGGGACAGGGGAAAGTTTACCACTGTGCTGCATTGTCTTTTTTTTGACAATACTATGTAAACGTTTGGGTAGTGAGTAAACCAATTGATGACATTTTAAAAGTGAAATGTTTTCCCATTCTTACTTGACATATGACAGTCAACAGTTCAATGTCTTCTTAATCATTGGCCTCTTAGCTGGATAATGCATCCTGCCACAAAGCGCAAGGGTTCGAGGAACACAACAAATTCAAAGTGTTGAACGTCTCCAAATGCCCAGATCTAAATTCAATTGAGCATCTGTGGGATGTGCTGGACAAACAAGTTTGATCCACGAAGGCCCCACCTTGCCACTTACAGGATTTTAATAGGATCTGCTGCTTACAGCCAGATACAACAGCACCACTTCAGTGGTCTAGTGGAGTCCATGCCTCAACGGGTCAGGAATGTTTTGGTGGCAAAAGGGTGCCCTACACAATATGGTGGTCATAAAGTTATGGCGGATCAGTGTATTGTTCAGCAATAATGGTGCCTTCATAGATGTGCAAGTCACGCATGCCTTGTGCATTCATGCACCCCCATACCAGAATGATTCTGGCTTTTGAACTGGGCATGGTTTCCGAAAATAATTTCAAATTTAGATTTTTCAAACTACATGACAGAATTCCACATCGCCTCAGTACATTTTTTAGCAGCAGCATTTCTTAATCTTGTTTAAATGTTCTATTCTTTGCATGGTAGTTTTAACTTGCATTTGTGGATGCAGTGACCTACTGTGTCAACAGACAAAGTGATCCGGAGCCCATTCAGTGGTGTCCACTACAGAATTGTGTGTTTTTAGTGCAGTGCCACCTGAGGGCCTGAAGATTACGTTGGTCCAATATTGTTTTTTAGTGTGTCCCTTGTGGCAATTTTATGTTGAGAAATTTGCCTGTGCAAACAGTGGTAAACACCTCCCCATCTATACTTCTGAAAGACGCATCCTCTTTGGGATGTTTTTTCTGGCCAATCGTGTAACTGATCTGTTGTAAACTAACCAAAATAGTTGTGAGAGGTTCCACCAGCGTTTTTAGCATTACACAACTTTTCCAGTCTTTTTGTTGCTCCTCTCCTAGCATTTTGGAAACATGATGCTAGGATCAAATTCAAAGAGTTTTTCTCAGTTTCAACATTTGGTAGGTTTTTTTATGATATTTTCTATTGAATATAGGGTTTAAATGATTTGCATTCTGTTTTTCTTTACATTTTACACAGCATCCCTGTTTCGTAAACATTGTTGAACAGTATTTAATTTATGCATTTTATACATTTATTGACAGAGATCCTCCTAAAGAGGATTTTAAGCTCTTAAAACCAACCAACAGTAAACAAGCATTGACAATAACCAATAATTACCCCATAAAATAAAAAGCTGTTTTCCACAATGTTTTGGATTACATTGCAGTGTTACTGTTCCTCCGGAGAAGCTGCAGATATGTCTATCTGACTTGAGTTTTTGAAGGTAATGACATGGTAAGTACATCTGACTTTACAATATTATCAAGTCTTGCAAAGCCAAAACCAATATGGTTTTGTCAACACAATGTGGTCAACATTATACAATTTGTATGCCCATAATGAAACATACTTTGAAAGGCAATGAACAACATCTAATGGTTGAGTCATGCATCTGCAGGCATTTAACTCAAGGCACCTCTTCCACATGGTGTTCTTTGACCCAAACAAATGAGTGCAATTTGCACATTGCTAGAAAACTACACAGCAAATAATATCCTTTTGAAAAGGGTAAGTATAATGTTTAACAGTCTACGAATATAAGCAGAATAAACCGTTATATGCATACTTTTTTTTATATTTTGTTGAACCTGAAGTATATAACTGGATGAGGAGTCCGGAATCTCGGGGAGGGTAAGGATCGGTACATCCATACGCACGAGCATCAAATTTAAACTTCCGACAAATGAAGACACAACTTCCGGTTGCTGTAGAAGCAGGCTCATACAAAGTTACACGTTTTGAAATAAACACATGGCAGTTTGAATCATCAACCGTTCAAGAAGTATAGAGCCATACGAATACATACTTGCGTTTGACAACAACACGCTATGAAAGTTAAAGTGCTTTCCCGGAATCCGGACGACTATGTCCGCGAGACAAAATTCGATATCCAACGTGGTAAGTGTATTGTTTTCACTAGCTAGCCAGCTAGCACACATATTTTGCTTGATAACATCATCTCGTTGAAGTCCATAGTTTCATACTGAAACGTAGTTATTTATATAAACCTATAGCTTTATAATAATTGTGTGTACTAATTTGGCCTGTTATTGCGTTGTATCTAACCCCAATCTTCACTCACTAGTACAACTTATTCTAACAATTTCTTTCTGGAACCTGTAGTACCAAGGAATTACGACCCGTCTCTCCATCCGTTTGAGGTGACTAGAGAATATACACGCGCCCTTAATGCCACCAAGCTGGAACGGGTGTTCGCCAAACCGTTTCTGGCTTCTCTGGATGGTCACAGGGATGGGGTGAACTGTATGGCCAAGCACCCCAAGAGCCTCTCTACAATCCTGTCTGGTTCTTGTGATGGAGAGGTAATTAACTACAGCTATCCAACTGTACATTTACCTAGTTTGCAGTGGCATGGTTAAAATGTATTGTGATCATATAGCAGAGTCTTGATAGATGCCACTTAGCCTACAGTTTGTGCTTGGTGAGACAAACAACAATGGTACAAAAACACTTTTTCCTTTCATTCTTTGATCTACACAAGTTTTGGGTCACTTCAAAATGTCCTTGGTTTCCATCAAAACAAGCATGAAATAAGTTTGAATAAGAAATATAGCAAACTGAAGGACACGTATAGACATAATTTATAATTGCAATGATGATTTTGTCCTTTAAATTTTGCTTTTGTCAAAGAATCCTGCAATTGCAGCCTTGCCTACTTTTTGAGCACAGGTTTAGAACAACTAGAGGGTCAGGGTTAGGACAACTAGAGGGTCAGGGTTAGGACAACTAGAGGGTCAGGGTTAGGACAACTAGAGGGTCAGGGTTAGGACAACTAGAGGGTCAGGGTTAGGACAACTAGAGGGTCAGGGTTAGGACAACTAGAGGGTCAGGGTTAGGACAACTAGAGGGTCAGGGTTAGGACAACTAGAGGACGTTGGGCCCTCATGCCTTCCCCATGGCCCTCTTCCTTTTATCGCAGTTTGGTCAGAAACATGCACACCTTTAGCCCGCTGGAGGCTCTGACAGTGTTTCTCCTCCCACAAAGGAGCATATACTGGTACTGCTGCTGTGTTAATGCCCTTCTACGGCCCTGTAGAGCTTGCCTTGTGTAATGGCCTGTCTCCTGCTATCTCTTCCATGTACTTGAGACTGTACTGGGAGACCCCGCAAACTGTCTTGCGATGGCACATGGATGTGTTATGCTACCACAAATGACAAGGATACTAGCAAAATGCAGAACTAGTGAAGTATCAGTCAGGAACTATAAGGAGAGAGCAATTGTCTGTGGCAACCACCTGCAAAACCATTCCATATTTTGGGGGTTGTCTTGCTGTTTCCTCCAGTGTACCTGTTTCACTTCAATTTTCACCAAAACAGGTGACATTGATTCACAATCGCTTATGCTTCCTAATTAGACAGATTGATATTTCAAAGTTTAATTGATTTGATGTTATACTGGGATTAGGTTTTTCCTTAATTAGTTTGAGCAGTGCAGTTATTGCATTTTTTTTGGAGCTGTGCTTTGGGTCATTGTAGGAGGAAATGGCTCTAATCCAGTGCAGTCCACAGGGTATGGCATGATTTTGCACTATGGGGTCTTCTGCCCTCACTATTGGTTAGTGTACACCGCTATACAGAGAGGCAAACACCCCCCATTAAGGACCCAAACCGTGTACAAATCTCCCTGCTTTCCCTCCAGCAAAGCGCTTTCACACCATCACATTGCCTACATCATGCTTGACTTGATGGTGTCAATGCTCGGTCCAGAATATTTTCATTTGATCTGCGTCTCACAAATGTACACCCATGTAGATATCCTAGTAAAAAAATCTACGACTGTAATTTAGAACATTTAACAATGTCTGCACTGAATTTGTGGTCCATTTGATGTGTCATTTTAATGGACAGCAAAAACAAGAACATTTAGAAGTGACCCCAAACTTTTAAACGGTAGTGTATGTATGAATAAAACAAATATTTTGATAAAGTTTGAATGATGTTTTGATTTATTTGCTTATTAATACATCCATCTATGTATTTTATTGTGTATGTATTTTTTCCTTATGTGTGTGTTTATGTTTTGATTTGCAAGATAAATACAGAAATCCTCCCCAGGCCTGATTGTACACAAAAGCACGGCGGTTATCCGTAGCCACAGGCAAACATAGATAGATCACATTGTAGTTTAAAACTCAACTCAATGCTGCTAGTTTAATTTTTTTTGTTCAGCTTATTGTTGGTGATCGTCCAAAGGATTGGTGACTTGAAGCATCATACTGTTGAGCTACATGGAAGAGCTTTGCTTACATGTCCTGTCAGCTGGAGTGCAGCTAGTCTGTCTGAGGTCATGGGGCACGATACGTCTATGGTTGCGTATGTTCTCCATGATAAGTAGGGTGAGGGTTAAGGATGGGGGGAATATGGAAAAAAAATATTTCCTGTGCTGGTGCAGTTATCTAACAGTTCCGTAACATATGATTGAAGTTGAGTTGCTCTGAATTTCCTCTGAAGCCCGACTCTGTGACTTGTCTGTTACTATGCTGTGAAGAGGGCTGAGCTGGCCCAGATGTAAGGGACACGGTCAAACCTATACCAGATATGTTGGGGATATACTAAATGTAAATGGCCGGTTGATTTTGCAAAACTAACATGAACTTTTTCTGTTCCTTAGTTGAAGCTTTGGAATCTCACCAAACGGGAGTGTGTCCGTACGCTCCAGGCCCATGAAGGCTTTGTTAGGGGCGTGGTCGTCCGCTTCTGTGGCTCCTCCTTCTTCACGGTATTGTATTGTTCCATTATCCAGTGAGGCATTCACTAGGACACTGTAGCTGTGCATTGAAAATCTAAAATATTTTTTCTCAAATAGTGGCTTGGCTGCTGTGGGCTGGACTCAACTGCTGTTGACTCGCACAGCGTTTGCTAGACATTTCACTTTATTTTTTGCTGTTCTGCAAGGCTGTGAGTTTGTATCCAAAAAAACACCATGTATTTATCAGTCAGTACACCAAATGGTTCCAGTAAATACAGGTTTGTGATGTAGGATTGAACCACTTACAACCAGTGGCCAAAATAGCTTACTGCAACTTGACATATTCTGTGCATTAATTAAAGATGCTTGTAAAGATTTGTTTGGTCGTAGTTTGTCTGTTGCTCACACATTCTAAAATCAATTATACAAGGTAAAGTGACTTTTGATTGTTGTGCAAATTTTAAACGCCTAAACTTGGGAAACTGTGAAAGTCTCAATGATTTAGCTAGCAAAAGGCTAGTGTGAGTCAATAGCAGTCAACACAGTCTTGCAGCGGCTGAGACTGCATGTCTGCAGGCATAATATTTTGCCCCCTAAACTCTTGTTTGTTGCCTGTCAATATAAACATGCTCGTGTTGTTTTGAATAACAGATTGGTGATGATAAGACCATCAAACAGTGGAGGATGGAGACCCCTGGATATGGAGAGGAAGAGGAACCTCTCAACACTATTCTCGGGAAGGTACTACTATGGCATTTCTATTCTAAGCCCAAATACTATTTCTAACAAACTTTAGGTAACAGAAAACTCTTTGCACAATTAACAGTTTATTGAAGACTTTCTTTCAAGCAAGAAGAGTATAGTTCACGTCCAGTCAGGTGACGGTGAAGTATCTCAAAAGAATCATAGGTTACATACCATACTTATACCGATTGGGTGGGGACAAGATATTTGCATGTCCATCCCAGGGAAAAGGGGCCTTGTGAATGGCCACATGCCTATAGATAAGAACAATACAGTGAGGGCAGGAACAGATAGTGAAACGGTCACAGGACTCCCCAGAGAGATGGGTGTCACCTTGTTCTCCAATGTTTATGATGCCATTAACATTCATCTGAATTATCCGATGTGGCTCTTCCTGAATTCTAACATAGCCAGGCTTATACAGTATCAGTTATATTACCACCACAGTACTGAGAAAGATTATTATTAACCAGTTCCATCAATGTCTTCGTGCATCTTTCTGACCAAACCTATCTGAGTTCATTGAGCAACACTCTAAAATGTACATGACTGGACCCAACAATGTAACTTGATGATGACTAAACATTTCCAAAGTACCAGTGGTTTTGATGACAATGGCTGTAATGTCATGGGGATGATTGCGGACCAGACCGTTCTAATTCAATACACCAACGTTTTGTTCCTCCAGTCTGTGTTCACCAGCATTGACCACCACCAGACGGATGCAGTGTTTGTGACGAGCGGTCAGCAGGTAGACATCTGGGACGAGCAGCGCACCAGTCCCATCCGCTCCTTCTCCTGGGGGGTGGACAGCATCAGCTGTGTTCGTTTCAACCCTGTGCAGGTAACCCACCCACCAAGTGGACTTTCATGGTCTTATATGGGTAGAATTGGACCCACTAACATTTCTTGACTACCTCCCCTGTCTTCTTAGACGGAACTTCTTGCCAGCTGTGCCTCAGACAGGAGTATTGTGCTGTATGACATGAGGGAAGCTGCACCTCTTAAAAAGGTTGGAGCCACATTGCGGTCATTTGTGCTATGAGATGTTTCCCATCCCTCTGCTCTCACCACCCTGTTTCCTGATGATCACCTCGTCTGCTGGTCAGCCGTCTTCTAATGAGTGCGTCTGCTGCTCTGTAGGTCATCATGACGATGAGGAGCAACAGTTTGTGCTGGAATCCCATGGAAGCGTATCACTTCACCTGCTGTAATGAGGATTACAAGTGAGTGACATGGGGAGGACAGTCCCATGCCGTCTTCTTTTCATTGTTAAGGCTTCACGTTTTTATTGGCTGTCCGCGTCCTTGGGACCTTGAAGTATCTAATTGTGTTGGCATTTAAAGACAATAATTTAAAGGCAATTATGTACACAGACTTGATTGGCTGAAAGGAGTTCTAGAACCTATCCCTTTACCCAGATCATTGGTCAATTGCAGAACCATCAGCCTTGTGACATCATGCAGTAGGCCAAACCTGTCATCCCATACAGCATAAACACAAACCTGGGGAACCCCGATCACTTCTGGTACTATTCAATGTCATGTTCAATGTGGGATGAGTCAGTTGCAGCATTTGTAGTTGAGCCTTTCTAACATCTCCTCGTAAGCCTCGTGGGCTTACAACAGAAGTCACCTTCGGGGATCCCCAGTTATGTTTAAATTTTATTTAAGTGAGGAACTATCATCCCAATTCAGATTTTGCTTAGACTGGGCCTTTAGTGTATGACCTGTATATTTCTTGACCCCCGTGATGTTTGTCCTTCAGCCTGTACACGTACGATATGAGGTACCTAGAAAAGCCCTTCACCGTGCACATGGACCATGTCTCCGCCGTGCTGGACGTTGACTACTCACCCACGGGACAGGAGTTTGTCTCGGCCAGCTTCGACAAGTCCATTCGAATCTTCCCCAAAGACAGTGGCCACAGCAGGTTAGTGGTGCCTGGGTTCAGGGCTCTTGTGTGTGCCGGTGTGTAGCAGCAGCCATTCACCTGGGGGGGTCCTGGTCCCCAGGGAGGTGTACCACACCAAGCGCATGCAGCACGTCATCTGCGTCAAGTGGTCCTCCGACAACAAGTACATCCTGAGTGGCTCGGATGAGATGAACATCAGACTGTGGAAGGCCAACGCCGCCGAGAAGCTGGGAATGGTGAGACCTAGTCCTCTTCTTCCTGTGTGGAGTGAGTGCGTGTGTGTGTCCGTTAACTTCCCTGTGCAGGGTACAACATAATGGGTGTAATAATACGATACTGTGCGCCCCCATTAACCTGTGGGTTTAGGTGCTAATATACTAATGCATTTGTTGAAGCTGCGCTTTTTAGCTTTGCGTTTTGTGAGTCTGCTGGATTCCGCAACTCCGAGCCGTGTGTTAACCTGCCATGGCCTGAGGCCCACCAGGGTCCAGTCAGCATGGGGAGGGAGGGGTGGAGCCGTGTGTTAACCTGCCATGGCCTGAGGCCCACCAGGGTCCAGTCAGCATGGGGAGGGAAGGGTGGAGCCGTGTGTTAACCTGCCATGGCCTGAGGCCCACCAGGGTCCAGTCAGCATGGGGAGGGAG